>JAKCPI010016006.1:0-25939 GCA_023213315.1 Euborellia annulipes
AAAGTATTAGGTTTAAGAAAATTATGGATGGAGAGTAATTTCAAAGAAAATAATGTTATAAAGGTCTCGTAAAAGCGCCCTCCTTGCTTTATGGACCGGCATTTAATAGATAAAAAAAAATAAACACGCTTTTTAGGTCATTTCCTGCTCCAAACCCTGAATGAATAAAATGATAAATATTTTCTAACATAATGTGGGATGGACTAATTAATTGCTTTATTGTATTTTCATTTAATTTCGTGAGATAACTTTATTTTCTAATTCTAACTCCTCATTCTGCGTAGGTCTGTTTATTCCTAATCATTTCATTATTTAATAACTTTAATACTCATTTATAACAATTGATTTCTCAATGATATAAATTAAAGACAGTCATGTCTAAATATTAATAAAGATTAGAATCCTATTGTAATATCGTAATTAATGACATGACCTCTAGACTTGAAAAAATGTCAAGGAAAGGAAAGAACAAGCGATTAAAAGCCACAATATTATCATAAGAAATAAAATAAATAAATATTTTCCTTCTATTTAGTCAAGTTAAGAAATAACAGCTCAAATGACTTTAGTACATAACAAATAAAAACAAAATTTTTTGTTATTTTCACTTTTAATAAGACTTTTACATAACTCTAATCAACAGGGGCACTATTTTACCTTTTTTTCAATAATTTAAAATTTTTTGGCGAATATCAAAATCTCAAAAGTCATAAAAAAAAATTTGGTGTCTGGTCGCACAGGATGGCAACTTTCTCTTATTAACCATTTCTCCTATGGAGTATAAGAGTAAAGTGGTATTCAATAGATTTCAAGGGCGAAATGACAATATACATTTTAAAGAGCATCTAAAAAAATAATTGATTTAAGAATTTTAATCAAAATCGTTGAAGCAAATTTTGGGAAAATCGAAAAAAAAAACTGAAAAAGTGCATCAGTAAAGTACTAGTACTTTTTTTTGGCGAATTTGATCAAAAGCTTTTTTTCACGTCTCAAGGGAGTGACTAACTTAAATATAAAAATTCTTGTCGTTGTTGAGATATTTTGGTCACAAATAGACAGAGAGACCATGTCGCGAAAAACATTCTTTTTTTGACTCAGGGGACCTCAAAACATGTATATAAATCAAAATCTCGACAAAGAATTTTTGAATCCAATACTTTCTATATAAAATAAGTGAAAGTAAAAACAGGCAGGTATAGGATGTAATATAAGATATCCGAAATTCATTCAAAGTCCCTGACATATAAATAAAAATTTTTTTGCAAACCTACGCTGCAATATTTAATTGTTTGACAATTTAATAAAAAACTTGAAACTGAGAGGATCTTGTTTTTTTTTTTTTTTTTTTTTTTTTTTGTCCTATTACCCTATATATGAAATATAAGTTATATAGAGAAAGTATTCCGATCATGTCAAAAATTCCATGTCGAGATTTTATTTTTCCAAGACAGCCTCATCTTCAGAATAAACAAAATTTTCAGATAAATACAGATTATAAATATTTAATTGTTAGTTATATAATAATGGATAGATGTAGGGAATTCATTCATAAAGATAGTGTAGAGTAGAATGATTTAATGGAGGCAAAGAAGACTGTCTCTGTTCTCTTGAAGAGGCCAAGGACCGCGCGAGTCACTTCCGGTTTATCAATTGTAATTTGATATCTATCCCCCCGCCCCTTCCCTCGCCTCCAACCTCGCGGACTTTCTTTACAAATTGCTTTGTACATAATGGATAGGAATGGAGAATGTGGGGAGTGCATTTGGTATTCAATTCTACGGCCCACAAAGGACATACAGTAGATACAAAAGCAGACACCTGCACGAGTGCACTTGCCAATTCTGGAGTAATTATTCAACGCGATTATTCTTTCAAAGGTTGCTTCATCCCCATTTGGACTGGATTAGATGGACGCAGTCACTTTAAATTTTATTGAAAAATTAAATTAAAAATAAGAACTGACAATCAAATTATTAAAAAGAATCTGAAAGTCAAGTAAACTTATGCAGTTTTCCATTATAATTATACAAATTTTACTAGTCAAAAAAAAATTACTCGTTAGAACCTATATATCAATAATATTGTAGCTGTTACTTATATAGAGGGGCCACGATTTAAAAAGTGAAGCCTTAGAAAGGAGGTCCGACGTATTTATTATAATAATCAATTATAGGTCACAGGGGATTGAACTGAGGAAGGGGGGAAGGGGGAGGATCATGGGTCCCCTGGGATGTGATCAGAAGAAAATGATAATGTAATAAAGCTCAACAATTTCTTTTAAATACTCTTTTTAAAATTTTTACTTTCTCTTACCTCTATATATATGTTAATATATATAGAGAAAGTAATGTATTCATGTCAAAAATTCGATGTCGAGATTTTGAGGAATATACACGTTTTGAGGTCCCCTGAATCCAAAAAAGTGGTTTTCGCGACATGGTCTGTCTGTGTGTCTGTGTGTGTGTGTGTGTGTGTGTGTCTGTGTGTCTGTGAACAAAATATCTCAAGAACGGAAAGAGCTAGGAGGTTGAAATTTTATATTTAAGTTAGGCACCCCCATGGGACGTGACACGAAGCTTTTGAACAAAATCAACCAAAGAGTACTAGTACTTTACTGATGCACTTTTTCAGTTTTTTTTCGATTTTCTCTAAAACAAAATATAAATATTTTCCCATACTTATAAATTTTACATCTGAATTCATATGTTCCGTATTGTCGGGAACTAAATATATGTCGACCCAAAAAATCTGGTGTGACAAGCACAGTACACAACTTTCGATTACCGAAGGTAAGAGAAAGTTGTGTGCTGTGCGCCAGTCACACCAGATTTTTTCAAATAGTGCTTGTTGTAGTTTGAAGATTTTCCAAAAAATAGTGTTCTCATATTCCGAAAAAGACCTTTAAGCCCAGCATCCCTTCTTCCTCTGAGATAAAGTGCCATGATGCTTATAAAACTCGTCTCCTGTATGTAGAGTGAAATTCGAAAAAGAATAATAGATTTTCTTTATAAGCAATTTCTTAATTGTTTAAACGAAGAATGAAAATTTTTAATTAAAACGAATTTCCCGAGATTAAAAGACCATCTTTAAAAGGACCACTCTCATCATTTTATTTTATAAACATAACACCTGATTATCCTCAGTGCAAAAATATGATTATAAATACCCTTTTTGGGGCCTCCATTAAATCAATTCAATTTTTGTTCTGATGATGCAGGTCGAAATATTTACAAATTAAAATGTTGTGCGAGAGTGGTCCATTTTAAGCAATTATTTTAAATCTCCGGATATTTCTTTTCTATGTCGTCTAGGGATAATTTCCAATAAAAATTTTTCCTATTCTTTTCAAAAGAATATAATAATCACGTGTAATAAAAACCCGAGTCGAAATCGAACGCCTGGTTTGAGTCTACAAAACCTCAGAATCTAATTGTTGTCTAAGTAGACTTAACAGAATCAAACTAGGATTTGAAAGCATGGTTTCTATGGGAATTTGAAAGTCTGGTTTGGTTCTAACAAGTCTACTTATGTCCCTTTTTGACATGTTTAGACTCAGACCAGGTATTCGAAATACTAGTTTAAGTCTACCAGGTCTACTATTACGATCAGCAGTATTGAATGCTGGAATCCTAGTTTAGGCCTATGAATTCTCATTTAAAATTTGTTTATATACATATATACAGAGTGACAAAAAAGTTCTGATAATTAGATTAGCAAAGAGGTATGCTTGTTTTTTGGCAATGAGAAAAATAACTTTAGAGTGTTTTCTTCAAATATTTCGAAGACATTTAATAGCACTTTACCGCTGATGAAGAAGTCCTATTAAATGCCATCGAAATATTTGAAGAAAACACTCTAAAGTTATTTTTCTAATGTCAAAAAACAAGCACACCTCTTTGCTAATTTATACAACTTTGCACTCCACATTCAAAATTTTTTACTTTCTCTTACATCTATATATGTTAATATGTATATATAGAGAGAAAGTATTGGATTCATGTCAAAAATTCGATGTCGAGATTTTGATGGATCTTCACGTTTTGCTCTTCATTTCGCTACAATTAAATTCTTAAATAAAAGGAAATTCAAATTAATCTTTAAATAAAATATTTTTTGTTTAAATATCAATTTTCTTTAATTTGAGAATAAGATAACATATATTTAAAAAATTTTAAAAATTCCAAATGCTCTTCGTGTCGATTTCAATATTTCTGGAGATTCATTACTGAAATTGTTTTAAAGAAAATATGGATGTAAAAATAAGTTTCCATCTCTAAAATAAATCACATTAATTTTTATCTTGACTGTATATGTGGGCCTATACCATTAGCTATCACGTGTGGAAAAATATTTTTCTTTTCAGTAAGAACTTCATTTAGTTCTCTGGAAATGTGAAAAATATATAAATTAATTTTATAAATTTATAATCTTTTTTAATTTGTCTTCTTACCTTTCAAAATGACATGAATGGCCAATGTTCCTTGTATTCATTTATTAAAATTAAAGTGGCTTCTTCAGGCCAATGTGTTTTTACAACTAAAAATTATAATGAATATAATTGAAAAAATTAAATAGAATATAAGATTACATATATATATAAAAAAAATAAAAATAAAAATAACAGCTAACCTTATCATTTGTTTTGGCTTGTTTTTATAACGTTGACCCTTAAATAAATAAAAATAATTAATAATAATAAAGAAAATTAATGAAAAAATGAAAATAAAACTTAAAACTTACTTCTTTTTTATCGATAATAAATCCAAATATCCAAGGAATGAAAGAAAATGAAAGGTGGTCATCTATTAAAGCTTTGGCGCTGAGATCGCACTGTTTTTAATTTTACCCGAGAGGATTAGAAGGTTCAAACCAGTACTTCCCGAGTCAAAATCGAACGCCTGGCTTGAACCTTTTAGTCCTCAATTGAAGACTGCAAGGTTCAAGCCAGGCGTTCAAGTACTGGTTTGAACCTTCTAATTCTCCTGGTAGGTTTAGTAGGCTTTAACCAAATTTTAATCCTATCAAATAACAAAAGAAATTGAGGACTAAAAGGTTCAAACCAGGCGTTCAAGTACTGGTTTGAATCTTCTATTCTCCTGGTAGAATCAGTAGGCTTTCACAAAATTGTAAATAAATAACATCCCATCAAATAACAAGGGAATTCAGGACTAAAAGGTTCAAACCAGGCGTTCGATTTCGACTCGGGAAAGGCAGTGTTGGTTGTTTCAATTTTTTTCTGTTTTTCCGCATGTGAGGCCATATAGACTTCAAATGATAACAAAAACAAAGTACATCTTGGTATACTATTGATACTAGGTAGGCAGTCAGGACGAGAAATGAAACGCAATTTTATTTCAGTGTGCTTGGGGCTAAACGCCCCCTTCCTCAGAACTGAGCACTTGTTAATTATAACAATTAGGTATTATTTGTTGAGGTATTTTAACATTTAGATTACAATGTATTGTCTAATTCTATGATAGCAGGTATGTATGCTTTGATTCAATACAAGTTGTTGTTAAAGCTCGATTAGAATCATGGATTAGCACCCGAAACGTCGATGAGCTTACTGAAATAAAATTTCTTCCTGGCTGCCTACCTAGTATCAATACAATTTCTAGCCAAATATCTTGAATACAACTTTGTAATTTCTTTGCGATTTTTTGTAATAAAAAAAAAAAATCCTTTTCCCTTTCAGTTTCAAAAAAATAATGAAAAATAAAATGAAATCTCTTGAGAAATGTATTTTCCATCGAATAAAATCGACCTAGACGAGATCTCGATTATTTAAATTGGATTCAAATGAAGTGTGTGTTACAACTCGAGAGTGGGAGTTTTCGAGTCGTCATAAAGCTTAAAGCGTTATATACTTGGGGAAAAAAAAAAAAAGGAATTGAGAGATTAGGTTGGGAGAATGGATTGTGTTGCTTGAGTAGAAAAGGTAGAGAGGAAAATAAAAAAAATAAAAATAAGAGCAAGGCAGCAGCAGCAGGGAGACAACAAATTGTAGGTGTAGTGTGTGGGTTTGTGCATGGGTGGGGGAGAGGGTTTCTATTACTACATGTGTAGCATATCAAGCAACCCGAGGGAGGGAAGAAATCGAGCACAGCGTTTCATGCTTAAAGTTCAATGTTATTTCCAAGTTGAGTGTGGTAGTACCCTAAAAAGAACAACCGCCGGGAACACCCCAACTGCGTATTGGTCAAATCAATCAAACAGACGTGCAACACCATCTTGTTTGTACAGGATATCTTTTTTTAACAAATTTCCTGACGACAACTTTCATATTGCATTTTAGAATAATGTATTATTAAAGAGTTTTTTTTTTTATTATCCTATATCAACATTTGTCTTATTTGATACAGGGGAAATTTGTTTACTTTCTATAAGCATATAAAAGAATTTTTTAAGAAAAAAGAACAGCCATATTATTTACTTGGATAAATAATTAATTTTAAAGTTTTAATCATTTGTCATTGATGTCATGTCGGAAGTCGGAAGTAGAAATGAAATAAATTTAGGACGAATTTGCCTTGGAGTCTTTTGAGTTTCTCTTTCAAGGCTTTGCATTTTTAAATCATGTATCATTTTATTTTATAAAGTAAATAAAAAAATGACCCAAAAATTATGCATAAAGAAAAAGAATATTAACCTTGAAAAATTAATTGAGGCATGAAAAAAAAAATTATAATTGTGATGTAGAGTAGATGATTTCATTTTAAATACGGAGAAAATATTTAATTGTGTAAAAAATTAATAAATTTAACCTCTAAAAAAAAATTAGAATATTGAAACTGTGATTAAGTAATCTAAATAAAAAAAAAAAAAAAAAAAAAAAAAAAAAAAAAAAATAAAAACCGATTATCTTTTTAATAAAATTTTAAAATGATTTTTGGAAGAATCGCTCTTTAAGAGGCTCTAGGGGTAGCCTTCTATTGGTAAGTTAATAAAGTTAGTTAATCTCCTATTTCTAGCTTTAGTAGGGCCGTTTACGAAAAAGGAATAGAGCCTTCTTTTTTAGGGACAAAAGAAGGTGATAGTGGGGGACTATTTTTTGGCTATAGAATGGGAGAGTATCAAGTCAGAAAAATTTACCACATATATGGTAACATTCCAGTCAAAGAGTAAGTCATAATAATCAAACACTTATTTATTAGGATATAATATGGGATTCAGGCATATTTATTTATACCATTTGGTATCCAAATGAATTATTTATTCAAGTCTTTGGTATTGAAAAAAATACAATTGAATAAAAAACAAAATAACTTACATTTACTGCCATAATTATCAATAAGTTAGTGTTGATGTTGTCTCACTTACCTGAAACAAAAGAAAAAAATTATATTAGAAAAATGTAAAAATTAAAGAAAATGATTAAATGATTTAAGTTTGGTAATCATTAGTAATAAATAGGGCTCGGATTTCGCCCTATTTGCCTTTTTTTGATTTATGGCTTAAAATTTAGGCCAATATGATATGTATACGTTTCATGAAATTCTGAATAAAATAAGAGGCATTTGTTAGTGCCTATAATGCCTATTTTGGCCGATTCTGGGTTTTGGTGCCTATTTCATCTATAAATGCCTTTTTTAGTGCCTATTTTAAGTTCAAATAGCCAATTTCAATTTTTTACGAGCTATACATAGCCTAAATTTAAAATTTTTTTGAATTATCAAGAAAATATTTCAAGGGGGGGGGTAAAGGGGGTAATTACCCCCCTCCTCCCGAGATTTAAAAAAAAAAATACTTTTTTTTCCAAAAAAAAATTTATTTTTAATGTAAAATTTTAAAAATTAGTACTTAAAAATTTGATTTTTATTTATATTCTGACAAACAAGTACAGAATTACGGAAATTAAGAAAAAATTGTGTGCTGTGCGACTAGTCACACCAAATTACCAAAAATAAGACATCAATTTTTTAAATTTTTTTATATTATTTCTTAAATAATACCTTTTAAGTGCCTTTTTAAGTACCTATTTTTACAATAAATGCCTTTTAAGTGCCTATTTTAATAATTTTTAGTGCTTAGTTGCCTGCCTATTTTAAAGATTTTTAGTTCCTATAAATCCGAGCCCTAGTAATAAAAGATATTTTTGGAATAAATCGTTATTTATTTTAATTTTTAAAACATTACAACGTTTCTGCAGGTCATCAAGAGATGCATTCACTTTGAAATGCGTAATAAATACATAACCTGAAGACGGGTGCAGAAAAGTTCTAATTTTTTGTAGCTAATTTAACTAAATAATAACTAGGTAGAACCTTGTTTGAAAAGGATGGAATTTTTTCAACCAATAGACTTTTCATTAGCCAGTCAATAATAAATCGTTTATGATAGCAAATTTGCGAGATATGTTTGTGCCTAAAGGCGGCCATACACGGCAGGTCCATTTAGACCGAGCCAATTTGTGCGAGTCCATTTTTCGACCGATCCAAAATAGGGGGTCATACACGGCCGAGCCAAGCAGGCCCGTTTGAAATTTGACATTTAAGAGTAAATAAAGGTTAGTCTCTTAGTAAATTGTCAAATCGGTGCCTAATACAACAAAATAAAAATGCCAAAAAAATATATATTTTTTTATAAGAAAGATACAACAAGAAAAAACAAATAGAATTTATTAAATGATTTTGTTTAATAAGACAAAAAAATTGTTTAAAAATATCAGAAAATATGTCACCATATAAATAATAAATAAAAAATGTTTATTTAAATTCTTTATAGAAGGAAAAACAACCTTTTGTAGCTCGTTACATCTTTGCCTTTTTTGAAATATTGAAATAGAATTTCGTTTAATACAACAAAATGAAAAATTGCATAAAAATATCCCAATATAATGTCATCTTTCATATCATAAATAATTTAAATAATTTTTACAAATTGAAAATTTTTATTTAAATCTTAAACACTTAAGTGAAGAAACGGTTACAAATTAAATGTAGGACATTTTGTGGGTCATTGAATCAAAATGCAAAATTGCCCCGAAAAATGCGGGATGAATGGTTACCATTGATCATTTGAACTTCCCCCAACAAATGACATGTCACTCATAATTATCTTAATTTTAGTACTTTTTCAAAATTTTATTAAAAAAAAATGATTTAAAAAAATATTTAAATAATTATCCTAATTAAAATCTCTTCAGAAAATTTAAAAAAAAATATCAAAAGGATCTAAAAAAAATAAATATGAATCTGGCAACGCTGCACAAGTTTTGGCTTGGCTCGGTGAACTGCCATACACGGCGAGGACAAATCCAAGGCTCGTGGACTTGGATCTGTGGATTTTGGCTCGGATGGAAATCCAACAGAGCCAACCAACGGTCGCCGAGCCAACTCGGTTTCCCCATACACGGCGAGTTTTGGATCGGTGCCGGGCCAATTTGGATTTTGGACCTGCCGTGTATGGCCGCCTTAAGATTGGGCAAAATTGCACCCCCTGGAGTCGAGCCAGGACCTCCACGCTTTCGTGGCGGGTGGACTACCCTTATCCTAGGGCGCCGGCCCAATAAATAAACCACAATTAATACCAAAAATGTATTTTAGTATTCTAATATCACTATTATTCAGGAAAATGATGATAAAATCTTTTGTAGACTATGATAATAAAAGACCGGATTTTAAGCAAAATGCTTATTGCTGAATTTTATAAGCAACCATTAGATATTTAATTTTCTACACGAATTACGCAAAACTAAGTGTTTTGAGATTGCTTTTATTGTGCTTTTTTTTTAGTTTTTATGCTTTTTTCCCATCCGTGCTTATTTAAACTTATTTTGCTTATATTTATACAATTTTTAAAAATAATTCAAAACATTATTCAGCAAAAACGTCTCCCCCCTCCCCTTGTATTTGCCATTGGTATAGGTTGAGCCTTTTTGTTGCTTATGAGATGCTTTTTTTAAATTGTATGCTTTTTGTTTAATTTTTTTTGTTTGCTTTTCTAAGCACTTTATTCGCCCGGTCTTTAATGATAATAAAATTCAGACTTGAAAATTAATCTTTTAAACTAATGTATAATTTATAGTTTGGAGGGAAAGTAGTGTAGGTTTTCCGTGAAAATATTTATAAGTAAAAATGATTTATTGATAGAATATGTGAGGTTTCACTAAGTTGTAAATGAAAGAAATATTGAATTTCTAACGCGATATATTTCGGGCTATTAACCCATCTTCAGGAGTACATGTGACTGAGTGAATAAAAGAGAGTAGATGCTACCAGGCTTAGGTAGGAGGGGCTTAGATAGGAGTGGGGGGGCATTTGTGAGTGTTTGCTTGAGACTAGGATTGTCGCTGGAGGGGGCTGCCTATTCTAGGAAGAACTTTAATTCAGTTTAGTCCTTTAGTCAAAGTTAGTTGAACTAGCAAATTAAAGTCCTTCCTAGAATAGGCAGCCCCTTCCAGAGGCAACCCTAGTCTCAAGCAAACACTCACAAATGTCCCCAACTCCTCCCCCCAATCCTATCTAAGCCCCTCCTACCTAAGCCTGGTAGCATCTACTCTCTTTATTCACTCACAAGTCAGTCACATGTAGGCTACTCCTGAAGATGAGTTAATAGCCTGAAATATATCGAGTTAGAAATTCAATATTTCTTTCATTTACAACTTACAAGTTAGTGAAACCTCACATATTCTATCAATAAATAATTTTACTTAATGTATAATTGATAAAAGATTTTTTTTAAGATGAACACATGTTAATTCACCTTCTAGATTCAGTCATGGTATTATTGATACTTTTCAAAGAAACCAGCTAATATAGGCGTACACAACCCATTGTTAGTAAATTATTAAAGTTAACTTGTATGGCGGCCCTCGGGGCATGGCGTAGGGGTTAGCGTGCTAACCTCATATACCAAACGTCGTGGGTTCGGACCCCAGGCAGTCCGATGATTTTATTTAAGTCAATTGGATACCAAATGGCTTAAATAAGAATGCCTGGACCCCATATTTATATAAATTAATCAATAACGGATATCGTTTAAAGTCTTAAATGGCCTGAGTTGCCGAAAAGACGTGTGTGTGAATGTGTGTGTGAGTGTGAGTGTGAATGAGAAAAAAGTGTGAATGTTTTTAAAAAAAAAAAAAAAAAAAAAAAACTTGTATAGCGACAATAAAAAATTCTTAATCATTTTTATTAATCAAAGGAATAGACTATTATTAAATAGTAGATGTTCAATTGAATAAAAAAAATTCATGTCATATTTTAGTTGTATTTTCACAGGAAATAGATATCCAATGATTTATTCGCTTTGATTCTTTATGAGAAACTCTTGACATTGAGTGGCGAGAAGTAGGATTCTCTATTCTCCGTTTCTCAGAGGTTGTTCTAACAAAGACGTTTCATTTTTTATGAAAGAGGAACGAACGAACGATATCGCTGAAGAATGAAATGTAATGGGTTTGCAATTCTGTACACAGATGAATGAGTTTGCAATTCAACTCCAAATTTAATTTTATATTAGACTGTTGTTAAAAGGAATAAAGGAAAGTTTTTCAAAAAATAAAAAAAAAAGTTATAATAATGAAAGCTCTTTTCCTCCGTTATTTTATTTTAGTACAAGAAAAAGCGTTTATTTAGGATGAAAATCGATAAAAAAAAAATTCTTTTCAAATTTAAATCCAGGATAAAAGCGAATCCACAAAGACCTTAAAATCAAACATTTAAAGTTCTTTACGTAAAATATAAGTTGTTTTTTATAAAGTGAAAATAAAAGATAAATCTTGATTTTCTTTCGCACTTTTTATTTCCAAATATACAAAATTTCTAGGAATATTTCGACCGCATCACACAACCATCCTCAGCCAAGAAATTTAAAGTTGGAAAACGTCACAAAATGAAACTTTAAAGTTGGAAAACGTCACAAAATGAAACTTTAAATTTCTTGGCTGAGGATGGTTGTGTGATGCGGTTGAAATATTCCTAGAAATTTTGTATATTTGGAAATAAAAAATGCCAAAGAAAATCAAGATTTATCTTTTCTTCTCAATTTAATAATTATCGTAAAAAAAACTTTTGAAATACATATTTTTTTTTTTTTACTGATAGATAGGCAACACAAAAGACTAACTCACAAATGGATTATTCAATGTCTGTTTCCAGAATAAAACTTCGACTTCCAGTGAAAAAGAGTCTATTTCAATTAATATTTTCCTATATGTCTATAAAATTGGCTCCCAGAGTCTTGAACTATTGAGGTCAAGGGTTCGCATCCCGTCCTATACGACGACAAAAAATTATTTAAATTGAATTGCCTATCAATTAATTGAAATAAATATGAACGGAGTTGAATGGCCTCTGATGCCGAAAAGAACCTTAAAAAAAAAAATATATGTTAGAAACTAAATAGTCCTCGACATAAAAATCTGTTGTGGCAGCATATCACTAAACTTTCGATTTAACGTTAAAGTAAAGAAAGTTGGGTCTGTGTAGTCAGACACACCAGATTTTACTATTTTTTTTATTCCGTAATTAGTAATTATAAATAAAAGGATTGTCAACAATGTACCAACATCAGGTGGGTTTATCCAGCAAGTTATAAAATAGAATAAGTCTACCAATTCGTCTATGTGATTTGTTAGTGTTTGTAGATTCGCTAATCAATTAGAATATAATGCATCGAAAAAAGGCCAGTGAACATGTGAGCCAGAGACTAAGCGTGGGGGCACCAGACAGTCAGAGGGCGGGGGCCCTCATGCAAACAGGACACCTGCAGAGGCCGGCCTTATCATAAAACAAGTGAATTTATGCTCATGTGAAAATCAGGCCAAAATCAAAGATATCAATTTACTCACTATAGCCTTATATAAAAAATACAAATTTCATTAATATGTGAAAAGCAGATAAAATAAATAGGGTATGGAAATGCAGGCAGCCAAAATGAAAAACACTCTCGATACTCTGTGAACGTTCAGACGTTTCGGGTAAAATTTATTCACCCATCTTCAGTGAACACTAAAAGCAGATAAAATAAATTTTTTTAGCTCAGGGACCCACATCTTGTGGGTACGTGAATGTCGACGAGCTGTTCGAGCTGGGACTAGCAATCCTTCTATTCTTTACATGTCTGTCCCTTCCTTCGATAATTTCAACAGGCATCAGACCGTGCGACGGACCGGCCTGTTCTATTCCTTCCAGTCGCAAAAACCCATGAATGACAAATTCCGCCGACCCCGCACTGCATGAATAATCAGGCGAAGAAAGATGAAGAAGACAAAACAATTTTTTTAAATAAAAATATTTAAAACGAATTCAAAGATAATCCTTTTTTTTTATTGAATTTAATTTTCTTTGGCAGGTTAATATGGTCTTTGTTAACTCCTACTCTTATTATGATTTCAAAGAGGTAGGTTTTAATATTTTCATTATCATTCTTTTGTCTTTTTTAATTCAAAATAATAGAAAAAGAATAAAAAAAGTAATTTAATTATATTAAAGAAAATATGGGAAAAAAAACATCAAACGAAAATGATGTTTTATCACGAAAGAAAATAAACCAAGCCAAGTATAACTTGAATAAAAGAACAATAATAAGATGAATAAGAATTAAATTAAAATTCTTTTTTTTCTATTCTTGTAGTAAGGCAGAAAGATTTTTTTATATTTTTGACGTGAGAACGTCTTACAATTCATGTATAGGGGCCAGTTGAGGGGGGGGGGGGGGGGCATCTAAGAAAAAGTTGGATAAAAACACATTAAAAATTGCTAAAATTATCGAATCGACTAACTCCTCAGTCTTAAGAGGTACAATTATTTTGAAAATACTTTTAGGAATAAAGTACCACATTAGTTTGGCCTATTTTGGTCCGATTAAGAATTAATGTCATCAAAAATGACCCTTAAATAACAAATTTCACACCTCTAGCTCATCAGGAAGTATCTTAAGCAAAGACTTAAAGTTGGTGACCTTGAAAAGTAATTTTTTTTTTTTTTCTTCCACACACACACACACACACACACACACACACACACACACACACACACACACACACACACACACACACACACACACACACACACACACACACACACACACACACACACACACACATTCACTCAGTCTTTTCGGCAACTTAGGCCATTTAAGACTTTGACGATAACCGTTATTATTTATAACATCTATTGGGGGTTCAGGCATTTCTATTTAAGCCATTTGGTATCCAAATGGTTTAAATAAAATCATCGGACTGCCTGGGGTCCGAACCCGTGACGTTCGGTATAGAAGGTAGGCACGCTACCAACTAGACCAAGCCCGTAGAAAGTAAGTTAAATAAAAGCATTTAAAAAAACATTGTGTGGTTTTATGAAACCACGATGCAAGTGAAACTTTTTTTCGGATCGTAGGCTTTTAACTGAAAATTTTAAAAAAATTATTCAATTAAGGGTATTAAAATCGAGTTTTTAATTTTAACTTAATAACTTGGAAAATGGGCAAAAGACGCATGTTAAAAACTGAGGAAAATATTTATTTAGTTTTTGAATCATTTTAAATTATTTTAAAAATTATATTTTATCAATTTAAAAATTGAATACTTAAATCTCACAATTATATTTTTATAATTCATCTATATATTAAATTTCAAATTTCCTATTTTTGTTGTCACGGCTTGTGACGTCATGGCTTGTAACGCGACATGCTGATAAAGAAACGGAAAAATTAGTGTCGATCAAAATAAAGTTTGACTTAAAAAATAAAAAATAAATTCTTCACATTTTAATTTTCTTACAAGAAGAAGAAGAAATGAAGGGTGAAGATTTATTAAATGAAGAATTTATAGAAAAAAAATATTTTCTAAAGAATATATAGTTTGAGAACATGACTCAAGCATTTAGATTCAGGCTTGATCCAAGTTAATCCCTTTCTCGTCTCTAATTAAGTTCGTTTCCAATTAAATCAGATCAATCGACTATTAACGCCATTTGGCTCTCGCCTAAGCGGCGGTCCTACCCGGGAGTCGACTCCATCAATAAAGCCCTTTCGGGTTCGAGATCGATGACTGTTGGTGGGTGAGAGAAGGTGTCCTCTGCATTTGGAATGCATGTCAATTAATGGATACAGCTCAGTGCAGTTGAATTAGTATGAAATTTATTGTTTATGTTTTGAAATCAAGATAAGTAACTAAATACAGGGTGAATAAATAAACCTTGATAAAAAATTATATTTACATACAATTAGATAGGTATACTCTGTGAATATGATGACTGGCAAATAAATAAATGCCAATGTAATTTCTTTATTGAAATTCAGCCCACGGCCAACGTTTCGCCCTAGCTCTGATAATGGTCCGAACCTATGATCGAAACGTTAGCCGAGAGGCTGAATTTCAATAAAAAAAAACTACATTGGCTGCATTTTCTTCTTGTTTAATTTCTTTTTCAAATGTTTATTCAAACTGAGCACCATTTTTAGTTATAATGAAGTACTGTACATATTAAAGTAAATTTAATCCAAGAGGGCTGAAGCAGCCTCACATTTATGTCAAAACTATAGAACCAGAGGAAAAATGTTTATTTAAGCTGATGCATCATTTTGTCTTAAGATCGTATGAATTTTATGAAATGTCTGTCAAAGAACGTAAGAGGTTTTTCTTTTGACTGAACTCTAGCCATGAAGATGGTCACATAGTAGACCGAAACGTCGGTGTGGGTTCTTTAATAAAGAAATAAACATAGCTACTTGGTCTTTTATTTTTTTTTACTACATATTGATTCAGATATTCACCTCGCTAATATAAATTAATAAATTTCACAAACGAATAAAATTTTGCCCACGGGCTTGGTGTAGGGGTTAGCTTGCCAACCTCGTATACCAAAAGTCGCGGGTTCGGACCCTAGGCAGTCCGATGAATATTTATTTCAATCATTTGGATGCCAAATGGTATAAATAAATAAGCCCAGGCTTCCACATATATATCGTATTGAACACAACCAAAGGCAAGAGAAAGTTATGTGCTGTGCGACCAGTCACACCATATTTTTTTTTGTACGAGTGTAAATAATAAACAGGGAAGGTTGGCTTAAACAAACAAAAGAGTATTCAAATTCGAATGGTGAAATAAATAAAAAGCAAACATCTTATATTTATTTGAATACTTTCTCAGTATATAAATTTACTTAGGTAAGAAAAAATAAAAATACTAAAGCCAAAAGGGTATCAAATATTTAAAATTGATTGAATGTTATCGTTTAAAATAATGTTATGTGGTGTGCTTGAGCCACCAATTTATTATATTATTAAAGGAGATAATGTTAAACTTTATCGCAACATAAAAAATGTTTCTTCTCCAAAAAAAATATTTTTAAAATATAAATATCTCCATCTAAATATTTTCGAAAACACAAATATTTATTTAATGGCAACATTCAAAGTACTTTTTTTTTTGTTTAGATAAGTAAATTCCAAGTTCGTAATTCTGTCATCGTCAGAAGAATAAAAAACAAATTATTGTTTTTCCCTTAATCTTAAATTGGGTTTATGGACCATCTATTTAAAATTGATCCTGATCTAAAAATTACTAAATAAACACTTTTTTAGGTCAAAAGCCTATTAAAGAACTTAAAGTTTACAAACAATTTGAATTAAGACAGTATGAGTCATATTCCTTGTTTGTAAATATTGAGAAAAAAATTTTAAATAGAGATAGATAGAGAGTTAATAATTTTATATGAAAAATGGAACTCAAGCCCTTAGCATATTGCATGTCGTTATTTATAATGTTTTAATGGATGGCTACAAATTGAAATAATTAAGCTTAAAAATTTTTATTTTTAAGAAAAAGACAAGACTAGAAATTAATCTAACCAACAATTGTAAAAAAATCTGGTGTGATTGGTCTCATAGCATTACCTTCGGTACTTGAGGAATGTTATGTTCTGTGCTTGCACGCCAAATTTTGTGTCGGCATATTTATACCAGTATTCATAAACAATCCTTATCTTAAGGAAAAAGGAAGCCTTCACGAAGGAAGGCTTGAAAAATCAAAAATATCTCAGAAATCTTTAATATAATGGAAGAGTTATGAAATTTTATGAGGTTGTAGTTCATAATTCAAAGAGGTGAGAATTATTGTGCATACAAACGGACATGTAGATTCCGAAAAAGTTGTTACGTCCAAAATTATTAGCATAATTTATTTGAATCAATCCATTGAATCAACCTAAGAGAAGTGTGCTAGACTATTTTTAAAATGTTCTTAAACGGTTTGAAATTGCCATTTGAGGCTGCATGGATTTTTTTTTAAAAATAATAAAGATATTTTAAATACACTATCTTCTAATTAGACCTAGTCCAGGCCATAGGAAGATGAAGAAATAATAAATTTTTTAGAAATTGAAGTATTATTACACCTGTAGAATTATGTGGAAGCCAAGAAATTATCTGAGAAGAATGCAGTCAATATTATTTCATTAATTAAATAAATATCTTCATTCAATCGCGGACGTTTCGGTTCTGGTTTGAACCATCATCGGAGCTTTGATTTTGTCTTTGTGTTTAAGAAATACATTCAAACTATTATTTGGACCGTTTATTTTGAAAGTGGTGTAGGTCCAGTTTTTTAAAAAATGAGATATCACATAATTTATCCTTAAATTAATGTAAATTTTCTATGTATAACTAGCTAGTGGTAAATTTCTTAAAAAATGTTTTGTACATTTGAAAATTGGAAGGTAAATAGATTTTTTAATAAACAGATATGCTAACCTATCATTTTCTCGAAACAATAGAAAATGGACTTACATCACTTTCAAAATAAACGGTCCATTTAAATAATAATAGAATAAATTATTATAATTGAATTGGATATAAGGAGACTTTGCAGCCAAGGAATTAAATAAAAAACTTTTATTTAATTGTTAACCGTCGACGTTTGGGTCGCAAGGAAGGACGTGATTTGCGACCGAAACGTCAACAAAATTTACAGCCACTTCTCATCACTAGAATAGCTGTAAATCCAACATTTTTACTTTTTTTATATATGACAGAAATAGAGCCTATTACATAGGAAAGTTAGGACTTAACTCAAAGCTCCGATGATGGTTCAAACCGGAACAAAAACGTCACTGATTGATTAAAGATTCTTATTTAATTAATGAAATAATATTAGCGGTATTCTTTTGGTATAATTCATTTTTTTATTTTTTTATTTTATTAAGACCTATTATATGAGAATTCGTCAAGAAAGTTGATGGCATTTGATCAAAGCCCATTTGGACACTTGGTACCATCTACAATTGAGAGAAACAACACTTGAGATGGCCGGCTATTTTTTTTCAGTAAACTAATTATGACCCTTGACATGAGACACTTGTGGAACACGTGGGCCGAATTGAGGAGGAAACAGAGAGAAGACAATGCTCTCTGTAAGAGTCCATCTCTGGAGAGGGTGTCACCCCCTGGGATAGAAAGTCACGTGCGACACACCCAGAATAGACTTGACACTCTGTGACGACACACACCAGTACACCCACACCCACACCCACACACGCTAATATAGTATAAACAACAAACTCATTTGTTATTTTAATTTGAATTGATTTGATTTAATAGAGCCTGTTAAATCGATACCATCGGGTCCAACATAATTAAGCGTTTGATAAATAACGGCAATGCTAATAAAATAAAATCACCGAGCTCCATTTTCATATTATTTACATTTACAAAAGAGTGTAAAAAAATGATTACTTTCTAAAGTTAATTACTGTCAGTTATAAAAAAAAATATTTATCGTGGGTTTATTTATTATTTATTATGAAACGTTGAAAAGCCCTAGATTCCAAGGTGTGCATAAATTATTGTTTAGTTACTGCAAGGTGGGCAACCCAAATAACCACTTTTTAGGAATTAGTAGTTTTTAAATTTTATTTTTATAATATCTAAACATATGAGCCCTCTCATAAATCTTATCGTCCTACCTATCAGGAAATTTTAAATATAAACAATTTCATTCGCTTCAGAATACATTTTATAATAGCTCATAGAAAAATACGCAATAAAGAGCCTATTGTAATTTAACAATAAGATATATCGTCATTGTAGAAGCAACATGACGCCCAATTTTTCAGTTAAATTGTAAATTGTTTCGGCCACAGAATGAGTGGCAGAAACGTTGTAATTTTCACAAATAAATCACAGTTAAACCGAAAATCAAATTCTTTTACTAATATCTCAATTTTGTCAAAAATGGTCAGATACATCAAGGCGCTTATACAAAAACGATGTCATATTGTAAAAGAAAAATCCCGATTTTTTTTAGTCTATAAATAAAATAAGATTGTTGCTTGATTGCACAGATTACATCTCGAAGAAGAATGAGCAGGTGTAAGGCTTTTATAGAAAGAATCTATAAAAACCTTACACCTGTTTATTCTTCGACAAGTAATCTCTGCAATTAAGCAACAATCTTATTAATTCTCTTGACTAGTTTCGGATCAACACTATAAATAAAATATTTTTTTCTCAAATGATTAAATAGGTAAGTAAATTTATTAATTATTATTATAATTGTTTAAATTCCTAGCGAAATCCCTGATCATTTACCCGAGGTGATTTCGTGCATGAAGGCACACACACCTCAAACCCAATCGGCTTCTGGCCGTAGCCATCTACTGGCAAATTTTTACATTATTTTCTATCCCTAACTCCTCCTCCTGCATTCATTTCTAGTTAATTAACGATCTAATCCTTATTTCTAGTTCCACCCGGTTCCTTTTATCCAACCTCTTCTATGCAAGGGAGGATGTCCTAGTTATAGGAGGAACCTCCTAAACACCGGCATATAGCCTACTCCTTTGGAATCTGACCTTCGCTTCCACAGGACTGGGTGTCAGCAATTTATTTATTAAATAATAGAAATAAACTATTATAATAATATATTTAATGTATGTTAGCGAGATTTATGAGAGAATTCAGGAAATCAGCCAAGAAGAATAATAAATAATAGATGGATGATGGAAGGGAAGACATTAATGGACTATTAATCTATCCAACCAGTTTATAGCCTTAAAAAAAAGGAGAATACTTGTGACTTTCCTTCAGAAAGGTCAAATAAAATTTTTTATTTAATTTTTCCCTTGAGCCATCAGGTACTGTTTGAATTTAGGCAAAACAAGGATTTTCTAGCCCACTAGAACAGAAATCACCAATAAAGTGTTAAAAATCAATTTTCCTTGCCTACGCAGAGCAAACAAGAATGAATTTATGTATGGTACGATATTCATTGTATTTATAGAATAAATAATGTCTCTTGGATAGACGGAATTACAAAGTTTGATTCATTAAATGTTTGAAAGATCAATATTTTCGTAATTTTAATTAGAACGAGAAAATAAATTAAACAACTAAAGTGGTTTTTGGTGCTCAAGAAAAGACAACGACTGCAATAGAATTTCTATTTACAAAACAAAACACAATTAGAGTAATCCATACATATATTGAAGTACACGTAAAATGGTTAGAAGTTTGTCCCGGTGGAAAGCTGGTCTCGGTTTCGGTTTAATCCACTCACCCCCCCTCCCACCCGCAAGTTTCGTGAGAAGGCAAACCGCTGGTTAAAAACTTTTAGATTAGCTTACTTGGTGTTTGTTTTGGCCCCAGGGCCATTATTTAGGGTGCATGTGGGCTCTGAGCCTGTGTCCGGTGACACTCGCCAACTAATCTCATTTCCTGGTGAAAAATTTCGTTAGACACTTGGAAACGATCTAGAAGAATTATTTCAAATTTCGCCATCAGAGATCATATGGACCCTGTTATGCAATGGTGTGTCAAAGACCAAACATCGAGTTTTGAGAAAATCAACATTAAAGTTTTTCTGATTTAAATTGTTTTGATTAGATTATATATCATTTTTTTTGTCAATTGTGCAAGTAAATACTGTAATTATGGCAGATATTCATAAATTATCTCTAAAAATACGAGTAATTTAGAGAAAAACAATAAAATATAAAAAATTAGTTTTTTGCAAAATTCTCTAAGTCCAATTTGCAATTTGCAAAAATGCTTCAAAGTCTCTTGATAATAAATAAAATAATTTTAGGTTATAATTCAAAAATTAAAACGAAGATATTATTAAAGTTCTTTTATGGTTATATTTAATACTAAATAGCTTAGAAACTTTTTTATCAAAATTACATTAATAAATTTTAAATAGTATTAACGTTTTAAAATTAAATACAAAGTGATAACAAAATTTTCTCATCAATTAATTCCTGAATGGAGGTGAACATGGCAACAGTAAATCAAAGTTATAATGAAATTGACTTAATATCGAAATCGCACTCATCCTCATCTTCATTATCAGGAATAATATCAAAAAATTAAATTTTGACATCTACGAATTCATTTCTCATTTAAAAAAAAGGATTTTGGTTTATTTAAGTTAAAATAAGTTTTTATTGGTTGTTAACACCATAAAAAACAACGTGTTAGGAACATAAATCATTATTACAAAAATGAAAATCCTGCATTGAAATATTGTAAAAATAATTTTATGCTTTTATATTAAATATAAATTTTTTTAGGACATATTTCATAAAAAATACTATTAATTAAAGCATTTGAAACGATATTCCGTGCTTAACTCAATTTTGAATTTTTTTGGTCTTTGACACACCATTGCATAACAGGGTTCTTATAGTCTATCATTGATCGCTTAAGAGAGGAAGCGTAAAACAAAATTAGCACTACTCGAGAGACTAGAAGTAAAAATTAAAAGAAATTAATACTAACATCTCATATTCATTTTCTATATAAGAATCAAAGAAATATTTCATCACTAATTGAAAAAATAATTTATTTTTTATTACATAAACTTTCTACACTATTAATCATTTTTAAGATATTTAACTTTTTTTTTTTTTTTTTTTAGAAAATAAATTGAAAAAGTTATGAAAGTTTTATAGTCTATTGGGTCTATTGGAAAACAAGAAGTAAAACGGATAAATAAAATATGAAATGATCGTATAAATGGGCAAAAAAATAATATGGTACTATCACCACATAACCAACCAATGTGTTTTTAATTAATGATCAAGTTTTGTTAAGGATACTTCATCATTTACAAATACCCTGGCTTTGGTTTTAGTTATTAAAAAATTTGCTAACTTATAATTCAAACTGAAACTGATGATAATAAAAAAATCTGATGTGACTGGTCGAACAGCACACAACTTTCTCTTACGGTCGGTGATCGGAAGTTGTGTACTGTGCTTGTCACACCAGATTGTTTTGTATCGAGATATATTTAGTTTCTCATAGCACCTTAGTTCCTAACTTGCGTTTTAAATGTTGACTGCTTGAAAAAAACTTTGGTTATTTTTCAAAATCTAAAAAATAGTTAGTTGATTTATGAATTTAAAAAAAAATCGTTGGAGCGAATTTAGAGAAAATAAAAAAAAACTGAAAAAGTGCATCAGTAAAGTACTAGTACTCTATGACTAATTTTGTTCAAAAGCTTCGTGTCACGTCCCATGGGGGTGCCTAACTTAAATAAAAAATTTCAACCTCCTAGCTCTTTCCGTTCTTGAGATATTTTGTTCACAGACAGACCATGTGGCAAAAACCACTTTGATTCAGGGGACCTCAAAACATCTCGACATCGAATTTTCGACATGAATCCAATACTTCTTCTCTCTATATATATTAACATATATAGAGGTAAGAGAAAGTGAAAAACTTCTTACCCTCGGCAATTGATAGTTGTGTTCTGTGCTTGTCACATCAAATTTTTTGTGTCTAGCTTTCCGCAGTAGGCTCTAGATTATATAGAATTTTTTTTTATATTCCACCCCTTTTAGCCCCTGGCTATTGGGAGATGCGCAACTATTTCCCATATCTTTCCTTTGAAGTACATGTACCAGAAGATTTTTTTTTAAATTTCAAGTAAAAAAAAAAATGAATTATTTTTTCCTCAACCAAACATTATATAAAGTGTACCTATATACTGGATTAAGAAGATTTGTAGAGTAGGGTGAATTTGAATTAATAAATATCTATAAGGGGATGTGTGAGCCGAGGGGGATCGAATTCTACATAAAACTACAAACAAAGGAAACTTTGTTTATAGTGAAATATATTCACGAAACGAAAGATGGAGATACAGGGGTGTAGAATGTTTTGTTTTTTTTTACACTCACACTTTTATCTCCTTCACACTCACACTCATGTACACATTCACACGGTCTTTTCGGCAACTCAGGCCATATAAGACTTTGACGATATCCGTTAGTGATTAATATACATATTGGGGGTTTAGGCATTTCTATTTAAGCCATCTGGTATCCAAATGAATTTTTTTTAATTATAAATAAATAGGGGCGGCGAGTGCAGAAGAAAGCACTGGCAATAAAAAAAACAAATTCCACCTCAAAAAATCACTATAACACTGATGAGAGATAAAAGTTTAAGAATAATTTCTATTATTCAATTAAAAACTTCTTATTAAATATTATAGGAAAACTAAATTCCCTGTTAGGGTGGTAGAGGGTAAGGAGGGAGAGAATTGCATCAATTTGCTTAAAAGTAAAAATTTTACAAAAAAATTTTTTTTTTATTTTATTTTTAAAGAAAAATACTATTTTGTTTATTATAAGGGGTGATTTACACCCTTTCTCACCCTCCCCCTGGGGTACAAGACTTCATAATATAATTAAAAATTGGATAATTTTATAAGTATATGTTGAGAGTAAAAAAAAAAAAAATTGAAAATAAAAATTTAATTCGTTATGAATTTATTCATTACCTTAATAATAAGATGACCAGACGGGGTGTGGTGTAATGAGGTTGGGGCACAAATCACAACACAATATAAAAGAAACTAAACACACGCGAGAGAGAGAGACAGAGAGAGAGTGGAGCTGAACCGAATGACTCATGGCTCGACTCGAATTCAACTAAATGGCAGACCAGACCGCCTGACAGGTAGGCAACAAACAAGCAGGCTCTAGTCGTATTGCTCTCTGAGCGACCAAGAATAATAATAAAATTATCAAATAAGTTCTCTATTTAAAAAAAATCTATTTACTTGCAAACTAACGGGGTTTTATTCCGTTGGGAATAAATTCGAAATTAAATAACTATTAAAAGACTCACTTCATAAACCCACCGCAATTTAAATAAAATACTTCCAAGTGTTATTTTTTGTATTTATTTATTTATTAGGGATAAATTTCAAATTAAAATAATTATTAAGAGTGACTTTATTTTAGGTTATCCACCCCTATTATCAATAAATACTTATTTTTTATTAAGGTTTTTTTACTTTCTCTTACCTCTATAAGCTTATATGTTAATATATAGAGAGAGAAAGTATTGAATTCATGTCAAAAATACGATGCCGAGATTTTGACAGATATACAAGTTTTGAGGTCCTCTGAGTCCAAAAAAAGGGTTTTCGCAACATGGTCTGTTCTGTGAACAAATAACTCAAGAACGAAAATAGCTAGGAGGTTGAAATTTTATATTTAACTTAAGCATCCCCCTGGGACGTGACATGAAGCTTTTGAACAAAATCAGCCAAAAAATACTAGTACTTTACTAATGTACTTTTTCAGGTTTTGAGATTTTCTCAAAATTCGCTCCAACGGTTTTGATTAAAATTCAAAAATCAATTATTTTTTAGATAAGCTTACTCGTTAAAATGTATATTCTCGTTTTGCCACTGAAATCTTCTGAAGACCACTTTACTCTTGTACTTCATAGGAAAGATAGGAGAAATGGGTGCCATGGTAACAAAATATAAATATTATTTTACATCTTGAAAATCGAATGTACCCTACTGAGGGAAACTAAATACATGACACGAAAAATCTGGTGTGACAAGCACAGAACACAACTTTCGATTACCGAAGGTGAGAGAAAGTTGTGTGCTGCGCGACAGTCATACCAGGTTTTTTCGGCATCGGATGCCATTTAGACCCCGTCTCTATTTATTTAAATTGATTGGTATCCCATTATCAATATTATAATATATAATATATATAAATATTTAGATTTATTTTTTAAATAATTTTAAAGTCTCTTCTATCTATAAGTAGGCCTATATAGCCTATAAAGAGAAATCTCCCATTGATTCAAATTTTAAATTTGTTTTCTTTACACGGAAATTTTTGGTTAAAAACACTAATTTTAATTAAAAAAGGAATCAATTTAATTTAATATTTTTTTATAATAAAAAATCTGGTGTGACTGGTGCACAGCACTCTTACCTTCGGTAATCAAAAGTTGTGTACTGTGCTTGTCACACCAGATTTTTTGTGTCGACATGTATTTAGTTCCCGAAAGTACGAGATGTAAAATTTATATGAGAAAAGATTTATATTTTGTTCCCATGGCAACCATTTCTCCTATCTTTTCTATGGAGTACAAGAGTAAAGTGGTCTTCAGAAGATTTCAATGACAAAATGAGAATATACATATTATAGAGAATCTAAAAAATAATTGATTTTTGAATTTAAAAAAAAATCGTTCGAGCAAATTTAGAGAAAATCGAAAAAAACTGAATAAGTGCACCGGTAAAGAATACTAGTATTCTTTGGCCGATTTTGTTTCAAAAGCTTCGTGTCCCGTGCCCAGGGGTGCCTAACCCAAATATAAAATTTCAACCTCCTAGCTCTTTCTATTCTTGAGATGTTTTTGTGCAGGAACACGACACTTACACACACACCACACAGACACACGGCCGACACAGACAGACAGACCATGTCGCATGAAAACCCACTTTTTTGGATTCAGGGGACCTCAAAACGTGTATATCCATCAAAATCTCGACATGAATCCAATACTTTCTCTCTCTATATGTATATTAACATATACATATAGATAACAGAAAATAAAAAGGAATCCTAAATGGACCTGAAATCCTCAAGTATTAGTTTGTCTCTCAGTGGAAGGGGACTAGGGCAGACGACCACAATAATATTTAATACAATTTCCACTTAGTACTCAG
>JAKCPI010016007.1:0-13618 GCA_023213315.1 Euborellia annulipes
TAGATTGTATAAGCTTGTTTAATAAATAAATCATATAAAGGTACAACAAAAACGCTACAACATAAAAACAACACAATCACCATGCCAATACATGATTCTTTCTTTTATAACAAAAAACAATTAATAATTAATATGTTAGTCTTTGGACTGGTCGAACTTCTCGTCCGTACTTAGTTTTATTAGGCGTCCTCCAGTTGCGGCCCCACCTTCTTCATTGTTATTTCTTCCTTGATCATTTTCTTCATTATTACATCTTCCATTGTTTCCATTGTTGTTCCCCATCTCCTCATTTCTTCCATTATTGTTTGATTCATTATTTCTTTCACCCGATCTTGCGTTTACTTCTTTTCCTGTGTTGTTAGTTTCATTGTTTTTTTCACCCATACTCTCGTTTTCTTCATTGTTACTTCCATTGGGTATTCCATTTTCCAGATCCAAATTATTATAATTTTCATTTTCTTGTCCCAAAGTACAAAAATTTCCCTCATCCGGACAAAAAGTTAAAAAAATTTCGGTTCCTTCGGTAAGACTTGTCATTAATTTTTATAGTATAAGACCTTAATTCAGGACCACATTTTATTACTGTGCCATATTTTCTTAAATCTCTAACCCAAACTTTCTGGCCAATTGACAATTCTGGTACGCCTTTTACTTTTAATCTTTTATTGTAATTATTCTCCTGTCTTTTTTTAATCTGTAAATCCTTCTCCTCAAAATTTTTTAAAAACTCCCTAGAGGGCTTCAAATTTTTTGACAGAGTAGGCAAAGTAGTTCGAATCTTTCGCCCAAACAATAATTCAGAAGGGCTATACCCTGACTCTAGGGGAGATGCCCTGTAAAGCCCAAAAAAGTCCCAAAAAGAAATCATCTTCGACCATACATTTTTTTAAAATATTTTTCACAATTTTAACTCCAGATTCAGCTAAACCATTACTTTGTGCATATCTAGGACTGCTCGTTACCATTTTAAAACCAAATTTTTTTGACATATTTTTTAAATTCTTCATTAACGAAATGAGTTCCGTTATCTGACCTAAAAATTTTAGGGATCCCATATCGTGAGAAAAAGATTTTAATTTCCTTTACATATTAAAGATGCCGTCAAGTTATGAACAGGAACTGCTTCAATAAATCTAGAAAAAATAGTCTTCTACAATTAAATAATATTTACCTTTAAAGGTACATATATCGGCTCCAATGACTTCCCATGGACTAGATGGCAAAGGAGTCTGGATTAGTGGTTCTTTAAAATTTGCTCTTTCTTCAATACATTTAGGGCATTTAGAAATCAATTCCTTTTATATCTTCATTCAAATTAGGCCACCATACTGAGGTTCGCGCTCTACGTTGACATTTGGAAATTCCCAAGTGTCCCTGGTGAATTTTGTTTAAAACCTCTTTACGCATTGAAAAGGGAATAATTATTCTTTTTACGATTTCATAATTAAATCATCTATTAGAGTCAAATCTCCCTGGCATTTAAAATAGGGAGTCAAATGAGGATCATTAATTTTCTTTGGCCACCCCGTTAATTATAAATTCCTTTACTTTTTTTAAAATATAATCCTCACATTGTCTTAAACGAATTTCTTTAAATTTTCGAATCAGTGACTGGTAAAATAGGCTTGAACCCCGTTATCAACATATATTTGAACTTCATCTTCTGTAAGAATTTTATTTTCTTTTAAAGGCGCCCTACTTAAGACATCAGAAGTATAAAGTTGCTTCCCTGGAACATAATTCATAGTATAATTAAATTTCATTAAACGCATGCGCATTCTCTGTATTTTTCCGAGCTGTTAATTCAGTAAGAGGTTTTTCTCCTAATAAAGAAATAAGAGGCTTATGATCGTGTTTAAAACAAAGTGTTTGCCAACTAAAAAATTATGCATTCGTTCACAAGCCCAAGTAGAAGCTTGGGCTTCGGGTTCCATTTGAGGGTAATTTTGTTCTGTGGAAGTGAGAGAACGAGATGCATAAAATACAGGCTTCCAAAACCATTATCCTGTTTCTGTTCAAGAACACAACCAAGACCATATGAAGAAGAATGTCTGCAGTGAGTTGTGTATCCTTTTGAGATCATAGGATGCTAAAATTGGGGCTGAGGAAAGTAAATGTTTAATTTTATTAAAAGATTGTTCATGAATTTCAGACCAGAACCAACTTATTCCTTTCCGCAAAAGATCTCTAATGGGTTTAGAAATTTCTGAAATCAAAGGATTAAATTTTAAAAATTGATTCACCATCCCAAGAAAGCGTCGAACATCAGAAACATTTTTTAGGTTTATTCATTTTCATAATAGCTTCAATTTTATCACTATCAGGCTCAATTCCATTCTCACTAACTATTTGACCCAGAAACTTTACTCTGGACTTCCTAAATATACATTTTTCTTTATTCAAAGTTATTCCATTATTAAGAAGTAGGTTTAAAACAAATTTTAATCTCTCGTCATGCTCCTTAACATCCTTTCCATAAACTAAAATATCATCCATAAGGTTGACGACGCCTTCAACACCTTCCAGAAGTTGGCTTATTTTCTTTTGGAAAAATTCAGGGGGCGGAAGTTATGCCAAAAGGCAATCTATTAAAATAAAATCTTCCAAAAGGGGTAATAAAAGTTGTTAATTTAGCACAACTTTCATCTAGAGGCACTTGCCAAAAACCGGAATTAGCGTCTAATTTTGAAAAAATTCTCGCATTTCCGATTTGACCTAAACATTCTTCAACTGAAGGAAGCATATAACGCTCTCTTTTAACACTTTTGTTCAGTCTTGTAAAATCTACACAAATTCTAACGTCATTGTTCGGTTTCGGCACAACCAAGAGAGGGGCACACCAATCAGTTGGTTCACTAATTGGAGTAATAATGTTATCTTTTACCATTTTAGAAATAGCCTCTTTAGTTTTCAAGCCTATTTTACCAGTCACTGATTCGAAATTTAAAGAAATTCGTTTAAGACAATGTGAGGATTATATTTTAAAAAGTAAAGGAATTTATAATTAACGGGTGGCCAAAGAAAATTAATGATCCTCATTTGACTCCCTATTTTAAATGCCAGGGAGATTTGTCTCTAATAGATGATTTAATTGTGAAATCAGAAAGAATAATTATTCCCTTTTCAATGCGTAAAGAGGTTTTAAACAAAATTCACCAGGGACACTTGGGAATTTCCAAATGTCAACGTAGAGCGCGAACCTCAGTATGGTGGCCTAATTTGAATGAAGATATAAAAAGAATTGATTTCTAAATGCCCTAAATGTATTGAAGAAAGAGCAAATTTTAAAGAACCACTAATCCAGACCCCTTTGCCATCTAGTCCATGGGAAGTCATTGGAGCCGATATATGTACCTTTAAAGGTAAATATTATTTAATTGTAGAAGACTATTTTTCTAGATTTATTGAAGCAGTTCCTGTTCATAACTTGACGGCATCTTTAATATGTAAAGAAATTAAAAATCTTTTCTCACGATATGGGATCCCTAAAATTTTTAGGTCAGATAACGGAACTCATTTCGTTAATGAAGAATTTAAAAAATATGTCAAAAAAATTTGGTTTTAAAATGGTAACGAGCAGTCCTAGATATGCACAAAGTAATGGTTTAGCTGAATCTGGAGTTAAAATTGTGAAAAATATTTTAAAAAAATGTATGGTCGAAGATGATTTCTTTTTGGGACTTTTGGCCTACAGGGCATCTCCCCTAGAGTCAGGGTATAGCCCTTCTGAATTATTGTTTGGGCGAAAGATTCGAACTACTTTGCCTACTCTGTCAAAAAATTTGAAGCCTTCTTGGGAGTTTTTAAAAAATTTTGAGGAGAAGGATTTACAGATTAAAAAAAGACAGGAGAATAATTACAATAAAAGATTAAAAGTAAAAGGCGTACCAGAATTGTCAATTGGCCAGAAAGTTTGGGTTAGAGATTTAAGAAAATATGGCACAGTAATAAAATGTGGTCCTGAATTAAGGTCTTATACTATAAAAATTAATGACAAGTCTTACCGAAGGAACCGAAATTTTTTAACTTTTTGTCCGGATGAGGGAAATTTTTGTACTTTGGGACAAGAAAATGAAAATTATAATAATTTGGATCTGGAAAATGGAATACCCAATGGAAGTAACAATGAAGAAAACGAGAGTATGGGTGAAAAAAACAATGAAACTAACAACACAGGAAAAGAAGTAAACGCAAGATCGGGTGAAAGAAATAATGAATCAAACAATAATGGAAGAAATGAGGAGATGGGGAACAACAATGGAAACAATGGAAGATGTAATAATGAAGAAAATGATCAAGGAAGAAATAACAATGAAGAAGGTGGGGTCGCAACTGGAGGACGCTCTTATAAAACTAAGTACGGACGAGAAGTTCGACCAGTCCAAAGACTAACATATTAATTATTAATTGTTTTTTGTTATAAAAGAAAGAATCATGTATTGGCATGGTGATTGTGTTGTTTTGATGTTGTATGTTTTTGTTGTCTTTATATGATTTATTTATTAAACAAGCTTATACAATCTATCTTTCTGACTTAATAATTTTACAGTACTCTTTGGCCGATTTTATTTAAAAGCTTATTTCGGGGAGGGGGAAGGGGGAGGTGGTGTCTAACTTAAATATAAAATTTCAAGTTCACAGCTAATTTTCTTCTTGCTTTAATTTAAACACACACACACACACACACACACATACAAAGAGACAGACAAGCAAACCATTTTTTGAAACTATTTTTCTCAGGGAGCCTCTAACGAGTATTTTGGCATCGAATTTTTGACATACTACGTCCTCTCTATCCATATACTGTATATATGTTAGAGAAAGGAAAAGGATTTTCTAGAAAATTTTCTAAATAATTTTTTTTTTTTAGTAGATTTAATGTGTGTTGTTGCCCTCAGGCTTAGTGTAGTTGGTAGCGCGCCTGCCTCATGTACCAAGGGTCGCAGTTTCGAATTCCAGGCAGTCCGACATTTTTATTTAAGCCATTTGGATATTAAATGTCTTAAATAAGAATGTCTGCGCCTCCAAAAAGATAATTATTAAAATTCTGAGTAAAGTAAAAAATCTTATACCGAAAAGTCTGTGTGAATGTGTGAGTGTGAATGGGAAAAAAAGTGTGAGTGTTAAAAAAAAACGTGTTTTGTTCAATAGACAAACTAGGAATATGTTCTTGTCTTCTATTATTATATAAGATTTCCAATTATTAAGCGTATGGTTATTTTCTAATTGTTTTGGACCTTAATCAGTACATAAAAGAAAGGAAATTATATTTAAAATGATTAATTTTGAATAGCCTTTGTCCTTCAATTTATAGTTTATTATTATAATCTAGTGTGTAATAGAATGCAAGAGAGAGAGTTAATATTATCTCTCTCTCCGTCCCTCTTGGTATATAATATCCTATAACATAACGTTAAGATCAAAGAGAAATAATTTTTTTTTTTTTTTTGTAGAAACTTGTTAATGATGATCTTAATTAAGAAAAAAATATAATTAAGAACGTCGTTAAAAAAAAATTTTATAATTATATATTTTTAATAAGAAATTTAATTTTTAAATTATATTATTCTTTTTAACGTGTTTTGTCGAGAATTTGTTTATTAATATTACTAGAGGCATAAAAAATAGTCTCGTCTTGAAAATTAAAGAAATTTTTTCAGAAAATGAATTTGCATTTCAAATATTTTTAATTAACTTACTAAATATGGGTAGAGTGAAAAAAGTTGGAGGAGAAAAAGGGCTAGAACCAGTGAGCGCAACCAGGGGGGGTTTTTAGGGTTTTAACCCCCCCAGAAGAGAAAAAAAAATTCAAATTTCTATATATTATTACAAATTATTAGAAAATAAAAAAAAATTGTATCCTTTTTATTATAAAAAAAATAATTTCTTAAAAATATGTTTATTTTATTTAAAAAAAATTTTAACAAAAATGAAAATTGCTTATTTTTCGTAAAGTATTAATATAAAATATATATATTATATATAAGAAATAAAAAAAAAAACTAATTCTTTTGTTATTTCTCCTAAATCATAAAAAACAAAAGACTAATATAAGTGTGTCTGGCTGGGTTCAATTTAAAGCATGAAGGAATTGAGCTATGAGGATGAAATTTTGTATTAAAGTTACACATCTCCCTGGACCGAGAAGGTCCGATGTCGGCGGACCCGAGCCATTGGGGGGGGGGATGGCAGGGGCCGAAGACCCCCATCTAGGCGCTCCGGCCGCCTAAGAGGCAGTGGCGTACCGAGGGCGAGGGGGCGGTCCGCCCCACGCCCCGAGCCGGCATAGGCCCCCATATATTTATAAAAAAAAAAATTTAATGAAAATTTCTCTTTGAGAGGCGCCGGGGCCCTTAGGGCTCAAGTAAAAATGGGAAAATTTAGATAAAAAAAGAAAATTTAATGAACATTTCTCTTTTAGAGGCCCCGGGGCCCTTGGGGCTCAAGTAAAAACAAAATTTAATGAAAATTTCTCTTTGAGAGGCCCCGGGGCCCTTGGGGCTCAAGTAAAAACAAAATTTAATGAAAATTTCTCTTTGAGAGGCCCCGGGGCCCTCGGGGCTCAAGTAAAAACAAAATTTATTGAAAATTTCTCTTTTAGAGGCCCCGGGGCCCTTGGGGCTCAAGTAAAAACAAAATTTAATGAAAATTTCTCTTTGAGAGGCCCCGGGGCCCTTAGGGCTCAAGTAAAAACAAAATTTATTGAAAATTTCTCTTTTAGAGGCCCCGGGGCCCTTGGGGCTCAAGTAAAAATGGGAAAATTTAGATAAAAAAAACAAAATTTAATGAACATTTCTCTTTGAGAGGCCCCGGGGCCCTTAGGGCTCAAGTAAAAATGGGAAAATTTAGATAAAAAAAAGAAAATTTAATGAACATTTCTCTTTTAGAGGCCCCGGGGCCCTTGGGGCTCAAGTAAAAATGGGAAAATTTAGATAAAAAAAAAACAAAATTTAATGAAAATTTCTCTTTGAGAGGCCCCGGGGCCCTTAGGGCTCAAGTAAAAATGGGAAAATTTAGATAAAAAAAGAAAATTTAATGAACATTTCTCTTTAGAGGCCCCGGGGCCCTTGGGGCTCAAGTAAAGGGATAAAAAAACAAAATTTAATGAAAATTTCTCTTTGAGAGGCGCCGGGGCCCTTAGGGCTCAAGTAAAAATGGGAAAATTTAGATAAAAAAAAGAAAATTTAATGAACATTTCTCTTTTAGAGGCCCCGGGGCCCTTGGGGCTCAAGTAAAAACAAAATTTAATGAAAATTTCTCTTTGAGAGGCCCCGGGGCCCTTGGGGCTCAAGTAAAAATGGGAAAATTTAGATAAAAAAAAGAAAATTTAATGAAAATACCCCTTGGGGTTCAGGGATATACGGTATTTTAAAAATGTTTTTGTGTATGGAGGAGAGGGATATTAAAAGATGACCACCCCCCCCCCAAAAAAAAAAAAAATTCAATATAAGGCCCCCTCTTCTAGTTCCGCCCCAGGCCCCCAACTGCCTCGGTACGCCTCTGCAAAGAGGGGCTGCGCGTCTAGTCAAAACCCCCCCCCCAGGAGCAAATCCTGGTTGCGCCACTGGCTAGAACCACCAAATAAGGGGACAATTTATTTATTTATTTAATACATCGAGAATCGGGTATTTTTACTTTCCCCTTACCTATATATAATGTAACGTTATATTGTACCAGTATAATGTATAATGTATAAGAATGTTGATATATATATAGAGAAGAAGTAATTATTGGATTCATGTCAAAAATTCGATCTCGAGATTTTGATGGAAATACATGTTTTGAGGTACCCTGAGTCCAAAAAAATGGGTCCCGCAAAATGATCTGTGGGTCTGTCTGTCTGTGAACAAAATATCTCAAGAACGAAAAGAGCTAGGAGGTTGAAATTTTAGATTTAACTTTAGTACCCCCCAGGGGACGTGACACGAAGCTTATGAAAAATCCGTCAAAAAGTACCAGTACGGTACGTTACTTTTTAGGTTTTTTTCGATTTTATCAACGATTTTGATTAAAATTCATAAATCAATTATTTTTTAGATCCTCTTTAAAATGTATATTCTCATTTTGCCATTGAAATCTTCTGAAGACCATTTTACTCTTGTACTTCATAGGAAAGATAGGAGAATGGTTGCCATGATAACAAAATATAAATATTTTCACATATAAATTTTACATCTTGAAAATCGAATGTACCTTACTGTCGGAAACTAAATACATGTCGACACAAAAAATCTGGTCTGACAAGCACTGTACACAACTTTCGATTACCTTCGGTACCACACCAGATTTTTTTAAATATTTTTATTTTGAACTTTTTTAGTTTTTTTACTTTCTCGTATAGAGAAAGTATTGTAATCGTAAAAAAATTCGACTTCGAGATTTTGATGTTTCTCCACGTTTTAGACCTCCCTGAGTCCAAAAAAACCATTTTTGGCACTATGTCTGTGTGTGTGTGTGTGTGTAAACACGATTGCTTAAAAACCAAAGCAGCTAGATCGATGAAATTTGGTATATGCTCCTTACACTAAAATTGTAGATTTCTATCAACTTTTGGGTTAAATACGTCACTTGAAAGTAGTACTTTACTTAAAAAGTTTTTTCAAAAATTTTGAAATTTTCAATTTTTTTGTTATATTATGATGAAATACTCTATTTTAAAAAGTTTTTATTCTTTGACATTTTTACGAAAACTGATTAGTTTTTGAAATAATCACAGAAGAAATAGAAAATATTCGTTAATTTTGATAAAAAATCAAAACAAAATCATACAGGTATCATTAAAAAAAAGGGTAAATATAAACAAATTAATTTGTTTCACAAATTCATTTGTTTATATGATGTATGATTTTGTTTTGATTTTTTATCAAAATTAACGAATATTTTCTATTTCTTCTGTGATTATTTCAAAAACTATTCAGTTTTCGTAAAAATGTCAAAGAATAAAAACTTTTTAAAATAGAGTATTTCATCATAATATAACAAAAAAATTGAAAATTTCAAAATTTTTGAAAAAACTTTTTAAGTAAAGTACTACTTCCAAGTGACGTATTTACTCCAAAAGTTGATAGAAATCTACAATTTTAGTGTAAGGAGCATATACCAAATTTCATCGATCTAGCTGCTTTGGTTTATAAGCAATCGTGTTCACACACACACCCAGACGTAATTCCAAAATAATATACGAGAAAGTCTCGGGGAAGTCAATCCCCATATTTTATTTTTATATATAAAATATATATTCGAAAGTTGTGTTCTGTGCTTGTCACACCAGATTTTTTTATGTCGAGATATATTTAGTTTCCGACAGTACGGTACATTTGAAAAATTTATAAACCATTTGTTTATTTTTGTTTTTGTTTGGGGCCGTAGTTTGCGAGTTGTACGCAATTCAATATGCAAAGTTTATTATTTTTTATAACGTATCTTAAGTCCGGCTCAAGAAACGGCGATCGGAGGGGAAGTCGCGCCTGCACCTCCCCTCCAGGCATTGTCGCCTGCCGGCGAGAGATGCTATTCTTGGAAATAACTAATAAATCTTTTCTCATTTATAAAAACATTTTTTTTTTATCTCCATCGCAAATCTATCATCTAAATAAAGTGATTCCTATTTTGATTAAAATTCATAAATCAATTATTTTTTAGATCCTCTTTAAAATTTTTATTCTCAATTTACCTTCAAAATTGATTGAAGCACCCTTTACACTTTACTCTTGTACTTCATAGGAAAGATACGAGAAATGGTTGCCATGGTAACAAAATAATAAATAAATAAATAAAATATAATTATTTTCTCATGTTTGTAAATTTGAATTCTATAGTATCGGGCGGAGCCCTCAGGCTTGGTGTAGTTGGTAGCGCGCCTGCCTTCTATACCAAGGGTAGAGGGTTCGGATTCCAGGCAGTCCGATAATTTTATTTAATCCATTTGGATACCAAATGGCTTAAATAAGAATGCCTGGGCCCCCAATAAATATATTTACAAATAACGTCTATCGTAAAAAGTCTTATATAGCCTAAGTTGTCGAAAAGACTGTGTGTATGTGTGTATGAATGGGAAAAAGTGTTAGTGTTTAACTGGCGTAACTAAATACACAAAAAATCTGGAGTGGCTAGAACAAAACACAACTTTAAATTACCGAAAGTAAGAGAAAGTTGGGTGCTCTGCGAATATCACACCAGATTTTTTTCGTGATTTTACTATCTACAAAAAAATCTAAATTGGTAGAAGGAGACGTAGCAGCTAAGGAAATTAAATAAAAAACTTTTATTTAATTATTAATAGTCAACGTTTCGGTCGCCAATCACGACCTTGTTAAAATACATGATGTTGAGTATTATTTTTGATTGTCTTACTCCTCTTAACTAACGATTTATTTTAAATTTTAAATATATAGTATTTCAGGGTCCAATGTGAAATTGTACTAGGTCTCGTATTTGGGCGAATTCGGATACTTGTACTATACTGATGTACTTTTTTAGTTTTTTCCAACTTTTCTCGAAATTAGCTTTAAAGATTTCTTTCAAATTTTAAATATTTCCTATTTGTGGTATAGAATTCAAATTGCGCTAGTTCTCGCCTTTAAGAAACTTCGAGTACTAGTACTTTATTGTTGTACTTTTTTATTTTTTTTCCAATTTTATCAAAAAACAAAAACGACCCAGCTCCAACTCAGTCAACCCAGATCTTATTTTCAAAAGGTCTAATATCCCTGTCTGCCTTTCCTAGTACATATTTGATACACATTTTCAAAATAATTAAAATAATTATCAATTTCATTAATTAACTTCTATTGCGCTTTTCTATAAAACAATATACACTCTATAAAACGCCAAGATATATTTTTTTTAACCTCTGAGATCAACAAAAAATTGGTCCCGATTCTCAGAATGTGGACTAGTAAAAAATAACGCTATATTAATTAGAATGAAATTCAACTTGAAAGAGATCACCTCCTCACTTACTTTAACTCTATAAACATGTTAGCATTGGCCCGGAGGGCGGAAATGTTAATGGGCACCTAAAACCTCTTGTTAATAATGTTTTTTTTTTACCAGACAATTTTTCCTAGGTTTGTTATTAGCATTTACTCCTGGCAAGTTTAATTCTTTAATTATTATTATTATTTTAATGTCATTGACTAAAAAGAGAGGAAATAATTATAATAAATATTTTTTTTTGCAAATGCGTCCTTTAAACAAATTTACTTTTTTTTCTTTTCTTTTCTTCGGATCAAATCAAATAACCAAAGATAACTATTAGATGCTCATTTGAACTAACTTTAAAGTTTCCAAATTTTTCCTCTAAAAATGTATTAATGAACCTTCAAAAGCCCTTAAGAATTAATAAATAAATAACTCTTGCTTGTTTATTACAAAATAGGATGTCTCTAAAGGGGGCACGTTGATTTAGCAGGCTAGGGTGTCGGCTTCTACAATGAAGATCCGTTTTCAAATCCTGGGCGTGCGGGATTTTGTCATTAAATAAAAAATATTTATTTAATGTAATCAAATCCTCAAGCACACTGGATTGGAATATTGGATCTCACCACAAAAGCCCCAGGCAACTCCACGCGGAGAGGGAGTTGCTGTGACATCCCATCCTTTGGAAGAGACGTAAAGAAGGTTCCCTCTCAGTGATGCATTCTTCGAAAGAATAATAATAATAATGATGTCTCTAAGTCTAAAAAAAACTGTCTCTCAGAAAAAATTGTCCATTTGTGTGTTGGAACAAAACCTAAAGCCAGTTGAATTCGTTTCTATTTGCAAGAAAAAAACATTGCAACGTTTCGGACACTAATTCTGTGTCCGCCATCAGGTTTACCTCTAAGTTGAATGTGTGTCCTCGCTGGCTATTTCATTCTTGGCGTAATATTTTTTGTATTTATAATAAAACACAAGATTTTACCAAAACCTACGCTAGTTTTGATTTATAGTTACTTTAAAATTAATCTTACCCGCGACTCGTGGCTCAGAGAAAAGACACTAGCTTCTCGCGCCGGGGTCCCGGGTTCACTTCCCGTCCCAAGCGAGAAAAATTTATTTCATTTGATATGACTTCTAATCATTTGAAATAAATAGGGATGGCATCTAAATGGCCTTAGATGCCGAAAAAGACCCTAAAAAAAAAAATTAATCTTCAGTATAAATAAATAATGTTTATGTTTATACGTATAAATGATGAATACTTGTGACATTCTCAGACGTTATTTTAAATTTTTATTCTCGGATTTTAATAAAATTCAATAAAGGATTTGAACAATCGAACCAAATTTTTCAACCAATCCTCCTCAAACGGTAGAAATAAAATCATGTAATATTTTTTTCAAAATTAAATACTTGGTTTTTTTTTGTAAACTTATAGTTCTATATTTCTTTGTAAAGATCTCATTTCATGATCTTAAATTGTATTACCTTTGTTTTAACTCTATAATTATAAATAGTTTATATATTTAATGTAGAGTAATAAGGATCGATTATAAATTAAGCACGAAAAGTGAGTGTTATTATTCATTCATTTCTAGGAATGAACAAATCAGTAAGAAATAAATAAATCAGCAATTAAAAAAAAAAAGGAAAAAAAAATCATGAAACCATAAGAAATCATATTTAGAATCAATATTTATGTCTTCGGTCGCTTTTGACCCTTTTATAGGTTTAGAGTTTGTGTATTCCACCCCCACATACTCCACCCTTTGAGGGTTGATTGGAGATCCAATTCAGAGAGAGTTGGCTGGATTAATATTCGAGAGTTAAGTGAAAAGGGGAAAGACTTGTTTTACTCTGACTGGATGGGGGAGGGGGGGAGGGTTTCGATGATGAAAACTCTATTAACTAATTATTCCATCTGTCCAAAATTTATCTTCGTAAACAAGGTGAAAACTCTCAGGTGGATGGATCGCAATTGGATTTCATCCTTTGATCTTCCCTCGATTCACCTTACAATTGTGACATAGAGAGATGTATAGAATTTATAAACATTACCTGGAAATATTGACCAAAGAATTTCTTTTTTTATTAATCATGGACATCTGAGAGAGCTCTGTGGGCATTGAGAGCTCATAATTAAATATATTTTTATCTTGCTTTTTCTGTCTGGAAAATAATTTGAAATGATTAACTCGAGATATGAAATTTATTATGATCTCAGTTCTGACGACAATAAAATTAAATTAATTCTAGATGGCATAAGGAAGAAGATTCATTTTCATAATGACTTTCCAGCCAGAAAATGATAATGTGCCTATTATCCGTCTCTTTGTAAATATTTCGATCCCAGTGCGATGGGATCATGCAACGGGCGTTCTACAATTCGTCTATTATAGTAAATGAACACAAGTTTTATAATGGCGAGCTCATCTACTCCCAGACAGCCTGGAATATTGCAGAAATATTGCAAATATTGCAGCAACATTGATGTAATATTGCAGCTCAAACAGCAACATTGCAGCCATATTACTGCAATGTTGCAAAAGGGCTGGACATAGGAATATTGCAACAATATTGCTCCAATATTTCTAGCTTGAATATTGCCGCTGCAATATTGCAGTACTGTTGCCAATATTTTGCAAGATTTGCAATATTGATGCAATATTGGCAATTTATGCAAAATTCTGAAAAA
>JAKCPI010016008.1:0-14610 GCA_023213315.1 Euborellia annulipes
ATAAGATACTGATATAGATTGAAGAAAATCTAGGAAAGAAATATTTGTAGTATTTGCTTGTTTGTAAACAAGCCATGCGTTTCATAAGTGCAAAAATCATTAGTTCCCGCGTACTTCTTTACCAAGAATTTCAGAATCTTTCAAAGGACATTTAGCTAATCTATTTTCTCGTAAAGTGCCAGTTGCTCGGTATCCCGATTTCTGTGAATATATCAACAGGTCTCTACTGGTAAAAGGTTATCAAAATATATGCAGTGACTTGCAGGGTCTGAAAGGCAATCCAACATATCAAGTACTACTCTTGAGCCTATCAACGATAGGCAAAAACCGTAGACGTGTGCTGCTGTATTTGATAACATGAACGCCCAGCGTCATATTTATAGGACAGCCACTTTATCCTTACCATAACAAGCGAGCAATAAATGTTTACTTTAAAAATATATGACTATAAGTTAAAACAAACCTTCTTCAATTAGAATAAATCATAAAACGAAAGAAAAATAAAGCTTGGTATTATTTACAGTAAAATATTGTCTTCGAAATGGATTGCGATAAATAATGTCAAATTAAATAATTTTTTTCTCAAAATCTACTTTAAGAACTGAAATAAAAAAAATCATCCTTAGTTCAGTGTAGACTAAAGGACAAAATAATATTTTTTATATTGAATTTGAACATTATTTAATTGCTTAAAAAAAAATAAAATCCTGGCGTCCTATAAATAGGACGCTGGGCTATAATGGGTTAATATTCATCACCAACCACTAACGGTCCCAGGAAGTGAGGGGGCTCAGAGGAACCCCCCCCCCCCCCCCCCCCCCCCAATTGGACCGACAAAAATTCCAAAGTTTTAAAAGAAGAGAAAGAGAGGCTTTGACGTTGACAACAGGCGGGACGGACGACGTTCAGGGAGGGATTTCTACAATTTCAACATTTTGGTAAATAAATTTATAATTTATAGCTTGATTTGTTGATTGATACTTTTAAAAAAAAATATACACGAAATTCGTTTTAGTGCATAATAAAATGCATCGGTGTTTGTGATCACAGATATTGAGATCTTTTCGAATCCTTTGATAATGACTCTTACACCAATTGCAATTGTAATCAAGAAGTATTCTAATAAATGTTTTCTTTTTTTCTTTCAGATGTATCTGTGTCTATGGCGAGTGTAATAGTGATTAGGTGTTAAGTGTTAGTGTCGAAGCAGTCAGGAGTGTGAATGACGCATCAGGCCACGATCAGGCCGAGATCAGCAGCATGTAAATATTGTTTTTGCTACGAGTATTTTATTACTAATATTTAAACAAACACACAGGCCCTTTCAGAGAAAATCCAAGACTCCGGTGGTGGGAAGTAGAGAAAAAAGCTTTGAATTTTTTCTCTTTTTATTTTTTAATTTAAATTTAAAAAAATGAAGAAGCAGGCAGCCAGAAAATAAGCCTCTATGAAACATAAGAGGATTGGAGACAGTTTTGGCTTTAATTAGATAATGCCACCCTCTGTTCATTTTCGAGAGTGTGAACTCAAATTAATCTACATAAAAATGCTCGTATATATGGACCCTGTTACGCATTAGTGTGTCAAGCGCCAGCTACCGAGATTTGAGAAAATTAACATTAAAGTTTTTTGTTTTCATTGGATTATATATATAATTTTTTTTGTGTCAATTGTGCAAGTAACATTAAATATAAATTATTTTAGGACATATTTCATAAAAAATACTATTAATTATCGTATTTGAAACAATATTCTGTGCTTAACTCATTTTCTAATTTTTTTGGCTCTTGACACACTAATGCATAACAGGATCCATATATATACTAGGGCATAGCAAGCAATGCTAATAGCTTTTTATACAATGCAGTCAGTTGTTAACAATTTTCACACTTGAACTGACTGCATCGTATAAAAAGCTCTTAGCAGTACTTGGTACAGTGAGGGACAATATCAAGTCCCCCACCCATGCGTTTTCTCCTTGTGATTATTTCATTGTTTTTATAAAAGCAAATTAAAATCTTTATTGGAAATCTTCTAGATTTGAAGCATTAAAAAAGATATAATATTAATTTTAAAAACAATGAAATAATCACACGTAGAAACCGCATAGGCGGCACTTAATATTGTCCCTCACTGTACAAGCATATTTATGTTACCAGGTATATTAATACCCACACACACACACACACACACCTAAGGTCAATTTTACAATTTGGCTCAATGCACTGGCATTTGAGTTCATACTCTCGAAATGAACTGAGGATGGCATTATCTAATTAAAGCCGAAACCGCCACCAATACTCTTGAGTTTCATTTCTTAGAGGCTTATTTCCTCGCTGCTTCATTTTGTTAAAATATAACAGCCACTTGATCGTAAATTTCTCTTCAAATTCTCTTTCCCTATACTATTGTCAACACTTGGCAAATCGTAGCCACAAATATTGAGAGCATGTTCGTCTTCCCTCTTCTGAAATATAAAATTACTAATTTCTTTTTTTTTGTCTTTTACAGAGGATCCTGAGAACTTGGAGGGGCAACACAACAGAGTTACAGTAAGTTTTAGCGTGGTGCAATGAATATTAAAGGGGCGTAGGGCTCAGATTCAGAGAGGGTGGAGGGTGCACCATGCCAACAAGAGGGATTTTTATTCTTATACAACTTGCAGCTATTTCTCGTGAATCTCTTACTTGTTAGCGGAGAAATCAACGATAATTTCTTTTATTCTAGGCCTCTGGTGGATATTCGTTGTTGTTGTTGTTGTTGTTGCTCAGGGGTACCTTCTCTAATGATTAGCTAGTTCCTTTTGTGTAGGATTTGTTGTTAATTTAGGGTCCAAACTGAGAGCTAAAATAAAAGATTTTCTCGTTGATTTCTTCCATGAACGATTCATAAGGAGATACGGTCAGATCTGAATGAACTCCCGGCTTTTACGGTGTTTTTTTTAATTATTTTATTTCTATTAGGCAAAACTTTTTTACTCTTTTTTCTATTATTATTTTCCGTTACTACAAACACTTTTTTTCGTAGTAAAGGAAATACTAAATAATCTTTTTTGTGTTTATTTTCTTTCAAGTGATTATGTGATTGTGATTTAATGAAAGAAGAGCAAAAACTTTGAATTTTCTCTCTATTAAAATGTAAATATTAACAAATGTATTTGACATCTAACAAAATTCTTCTCAATATAAACTAATTCTTTAATTTTTTTTTTTTAGGTCGATTAATAAATAAAAAATGATTATCTAAAAAGTAAAAGTGAGATGAGTGATGTGCTTAGTTTCATCACTCATTATAATAAATAGCCAGCGAAGGCGAAAAAGCAAATGTTCATTTCTTCAAAGTGTACATCTTTTTTATTTTAACCTCTCTGCTGCTTGGGCCATTGGTAGTGGTATAATATATATATATATTAATACACCGAAATATATCTTGGCTACCGGGGGAAGTTCCACACGCTGATTCCTTCAAGTCACCAATCCGAGGTTTCTCCGATCTTGGCATCACTTAACCGCAACGATTGTGGTGACTCTTGCTCTACTCCTTTGCCAGGCCCCCGGCAAATCTACATAAAATAAAATCAAACACACAAAGTTCAATGTGACATCACAACTCTCTCTTATACAATTGTATGATTAGAAATCTCTTATTTGCTTTTTCCAGGACATCGGAATCAAAATCTTTTCAATTTGTTTTTTATTCTCTAATGGACACCAATCAAATACTCAAAGGTGAATTTTTAAATAAAATTAATATAAAAAGTGTGCAGATTGAAATTTTTTCTTTTTTTAATAATTAGAATGATTCTTTTTTCAGATTGGACGCCGATATTCTAACAAATTCTATCCTCGAGTCAAATGCCAGTCAGAAAGTTTTTATTTGTCGTTCCCTCTTGAATTTTCAAGTTTATTCAGAGTGACATACTTGAAAGAATCTAGCTTCCATTATCCAGCTGTTTTTATTTAAATAGGCCTACCTATCAATAAATGAATGAATGGAAATATTATTTTCTCTACTTGTTCACAAATCCATAAGGGGACTTTGACGTATAATAAAATTCTAATGTATGATGCATCATCAGAAGGATTTAATAATAGAATGTAATCATTGGAAACCAAAGGAGGATTGAAATTGTTGGATAACACTGTGCAACAAAATAAAACTTTTTTTCTGGCCCCGAGAAAATTCCTTCAGATTCTTAAGTAAAATGACCTCCTGAATCCAAATATGACCTTCGTTTTCCCCCAGCACGTACCGTTTTCGAGGGGGAGCTCCCTACTTATTTCCACTATTTCCACCCCTTTTCGTTAATTATAGGGCCACGAAAAAAATTTTGAGGGATGAAAAGGAATATTTTAGCCTTAACATTTCTTCAGAAGGTCTAGAGAAGTGAAAAGTTAAAAAACATTAACATTTGGATCCAAGGGGGGGTTGTGGGGGAGGATTTTGTCCCTTAAAATGCAAAAAAATCGTTAAAAATGATCGATTTTTTCTGATTTTCCCCAATTTTTTCACTGATTTTCTACATATTCCAGCTGACAGACCCACCTCACCCTTCCTTAAACATCCCTCAATTAAAAAAAATATATAGGATAAAGCGGGTGGGGTGTGATGGATTCCAAAGCCCTTGCAAGAAGATGGAAGATTCACAGCTCAGTTGGTCAAATTGGCAAATATGCGGCTAACTTTCATTTTTTTGGGCTGATCTTTACAAATTTAAACTTAAATATACGGATTCTTCTATGTCCTTCAATATTTCCATATTTTATCTAAAGCGGTAGAAATTATTTCTTGTCAATAATTGAAAAAAATTCTTCTTGCAAGGGCTTCGGAATCGCCCACACCCCACCCGCTTTATCTTATATATTTCTTTTTAGTTGAGGGATGTTTAAGGAAGGGTGAGATGGGTCTGTCAGCTGGAATATGTAGAAAATCAGTGAAAAAATTGTGAAAAATCAGAAAAAATCGATCATTTTTAATGATTTTTTTGCATTTTAAGGGACAAAATCCTCCCCCACATCACCCCCTTGGATCCAAATGTTAATGTTTTTTAACTTTTCACTTCTCTAGACCTTCTGAAGAAATGTTTAGGCTAAAATATTCCTTTTCATCCCTCCAAATTTTTTTCGTGGTCCTATAATTAACGAAAAGGGGTGGAAATAAGTAGGGGGCTCCCCCCCGAAAACAGTACGTCCTGGGGGAAAACGAAGGTCATATTTGGATTCAGGAGGTCATTTTACTTAAGAATCGGAAGGAATTTTCTCGGGGCTTTTTTTCTTGTAGCACAGTGTAAAAGGAAATGATATAGCCAGTAATAATCTCCTTGCTCCTCACTCACACACACAGACAAGATTATATATATATATAATCGACCCGTCGTAGCACGCAGGATCCTCGCTTTTAATCCCACAATTCTTTCATTTGGTCAATAAATATCGATATTTTGTGGTTATTGGAATGAATGAACTTTTCGGCAATTCCTTCTAGGATATATCTGTTAGAAATATCCTTACACATACATACCGTATAATTTGTCTTTGTAAACATTGAGCTCTTTTCATTATTTTTCATTCTCATTAGGCTTAATTGTAAGATTAAGTCAAATAAAAATGAAAAATGATAGTTTTATCTTCATTTGCACCTTCGAATCTTTCTTTTATTGAATCCCAAAGCATTTTTGTTTCTTTCATTCCTTTAGCCATAGCTTGCTCCACTGTCAGGTTACTTTATTTTTAAACAATCAGAGGGGAAGAATGGGGAGCAGCTAGTTATAGTAGAAACTCTTGTTGAGGAAAAGTTTGGTTTTAATGAAATATACATCATAGTCATTTATTGGAGTGTGAACTCAAATGAAAAATTAAGTAAATTGCCGAGTAGTTTGTCTCCACGAAATGAAACTCTGTTGGGGAATGTTCGGTTTCAATGAAATATAGCGATCATCAGCCCATTTATCGATCTGAAAGCATTGTACAGTTAGAAAATAAAAATAAAAATTATTTAAATATTTACAAACAATAAATTAATATAACTGATACATACAGTGTGAACTCAAATGACAAAGCATTGAGTCATATTGAGGAGTTGTCAGTAGATGTGTATTATACATAAATTATTTGTATAAAATGCAAAGCAATTCAATCAGCGTATACGATGCGCAAAGTGTGAGATACAAAATTGTTTTGATTAACCAATACACATCTACTGACAACTCCGCGATATGACTCAATGCTTTGTCCTTTGAGATCACACTCTCGATAAATGGACTGATGATGGGTATATTTCATTAAAACCGAAACTGTTTCTTCAAAAGAGAGTATCATTTCGCGGAAGGTTACTTCCTGGCTGCCCGCTTCTTTAGGCTCTTATTATTAATTAATATGATATTTTGTATAGGAAAATTTTCACGGCGCCCAAGAGAACAGTCGCGTCGCCTTAGAGCGCCGCGGCGCACAGTTTGGGAAAGACTGCTTTAGAAAATAGAAATGCTTCCATTTTCATGCACCATATTGGAAAATTATTAGCCGTTAACTGCTAATTTACTAGTTCCATTTTTTAATGATTTTCTTTAATAATCACGCTCTTCTAGCAACTGTTCGGGGAAATTATAAAATAAAAACGTTTTTTTTATTTTTTGTCTCATATTATTCCTCTATAAGTTAATTAATAAATATTGTTCTAACATTAAAACCGTGTTTATTTTATAAATCTCGCCATCAATAGATATCTTGGTTGGGTCACACATAAAGACAACAAAGTCGATCTGGCAAATGTTGTTGGAGACCGTGGGGCGGGCCGTCCCATCTGGTGTCGGTTTTTAACGCGTTTCAAAGGTGCCGAGCGCGCCAGTTGAGACAAACGATAGTACTATTTTGTATGTTTGTTGCGTTCCGAGCGATGGATAGCAAAAGTTGACGTAAATTAATACAACTTTATGGTACAAAAAAACTACTGTGGAATAGCAAAAGTTCTTCCTATCACAATAAATCAGTTGCTTGGAGAGAAATAAATTGTGAAATGGGAGGTCCTGTGCCAAAATTAAAGAAAAAATGACTCTGCTCTTGTCATATATATGTCGTAGACAGATCGTGAAATTAGACAGTTCATGAACTGTCTAGACATTTCATGAACTGCAGCCAGATCGTGTAATGGTCAAACAGTTACATGATCTGGCTAAAAATTTTAGACAGTTCATGAAATGCAATTGGCCCTTAGACAGATCGTGTAATGCTCGAGAATTACATGAAATGTCTAAGTTTTTTAGGCAGTTCATGAACTGCCTAACAGCAGTTTTGCCGATCATGTACTGTTTGCAATTTAATGCAATAAATCTAAAAAAAATTTTTTATTTTTTCGAAAATCAAAAAAAAGGGCTTCTTATAAGTTGTAGACATTTTAAATAGCTTTAATTTAAAAAAAATTGAGGTAGGGGAGAGGGCGGGACATTGGGACACGAGGCACATTGGGACATTCGAATTTTAGCGCTACTAAATGTAAAGTTAGATTGTACTCTTTGACCATTAGGGCGCATTAAGTGCCCATTTTATTATAGAAAAATTTTAACAGCGTCAAGCTACGCCATAGCTAGTTACACGTTGCTACATCATATTTGTCCTGCGTTGTAAAAAAATCGGAAATCGTTTGAGGTCGATTATTTTCCATATGAACGTTTGAATAAAGACAGTTGAAATATTAGAGATAAGTGGACTTGTTTATTCTTACTATTTCGGTACATGCAGATGTAATTGTTTATTTTAGCTATTTGTATAGCCTCATTTTGTTTATAAACATGATTGAGGTAGATTGGGACATCTAGCGAGAGGCACATGTGGACACTAATAAATACGAAATTATATATAATATTTAAGATATTATATTGTGGACAGGGCCGCAGACAGACTTGACGGGCCCCGGGGCTACTTACCAAAATATACCAAACTAATGTGGTACTTTATTTGAAACCTCTCGCGTATTAATCTAATTTCAAAAGACTTTCCGATGAGCTAGAGGTGGAAAATTTCATATTTAAGGGTCATTTTTGATGACGCTAATCATCAGTTGGGTTTTACCAAAATATACCAAACTAATGTGGTACTTTATTTGATGCCTCACGCTTTCTTAATACTCTATAATAATAAAAAAAAGACTAAAAAGATTAAAATAAAAATATAATAAAAAAAAACTTTTTAAAAAAAATGCTTTTATTTAAATCGAACTAAAAAGAAATAAATAATTTAATTGTTCTTGTTAAAATTGTTGAATATTTATAACTTAAAATAAAAGCGTGGGGCGCTCATTAATAGCTTAAGGAATTGTCTATAGCCTCGGAATAACTTCGAAGCGCCCCACGCTTTTATTTTATTTTAGTTATTTTTATTTTAGTTATAAATATTCAACAATTTTAACAAGAACAATTGAATTAAATTATTTATCTCTTTTTAGTTCGATTTAAATAAAAGCATTTTTTTAAAAATGTTTTTTTTTATTACCGTATATTTTTTATTAGCTATCCTGAGTCGTGAAAAAGATTGATTTGAGATTAAAAGGCCCGGGCCCCCTGAGGAAAAAAAAAATTCAAGAAAATGATTTTTTTTTAATTGAAATTTTAACCATGAAAATTATTTTTTATTAGAATTTTAAGGTGGGAACGCAATGTGCCCGGGCCCGGGGATATAGCCCCCCCTTGCCTCCCCTGTCTGCGGTCCTGATTGTGGAATATATCCGACCTGATATATTGATTGATATTGTAATCTTACTAAATGATTTTAATTTGTATTTTTTTTTTCTCTTTTTTAAGTGAATCGTTTATTTCAGAAACCACCTAAGCGACAAAATTTCAAATCATGTGTTTTTGGTGCTACTGTACAACAGTTACTACAACAGTGCAAAGAGTGCAAAACAAAAAAAACCTATTGTTTTCCCTAATGATTTTTTTTTTTTTAAATAATTATTTTATTAACTCTCATAAATTCTAAAATCTAACAAAAAAACTTATAAATAATTAGGGTCCGACCGAAACAAGATTTTCAGCCGAAACCGAAACCGAAACCGAATATTCGGCCTCAACCTTAGTTTCGGCCGAAACCGTAACCGAAACCGAAACTTGTATTTCCTATAAAATTGGAATATTTTTTCATTTTACCTTTTTTTTTTTTGAATTTTTTTTTCCTTCCCGTGAAAATTATTTTACCTTTTTTTTAGGGAGACTAAAATTTTTTTCTCCCTCAAGTGCAAATTATTTGACCTTTTTTTTTTTTTTTTTTTTTTTTGCATGCGAGTCTCATCCCATTTTTTCAGACTCTGGTTTCGGCCGGCCGAAAGGTTCGGCCACTTTTTGGCCGAAACCCGGAAACTACGGCCGAAACCATGATTTTTGGCCGAAACGGGCCGAAAGCCGTAACCGAAACCGAATATTCGGTCGGTTCCTATAAATAATTGAAAAAATGCTCTAATATTTGCGAATTTTGTATTAAAATTATTTTTTATTTTCAAGAAAAAAATTAGTTTTTTTCCTATTTATAATTATTATATTATCTAAAAAAAATTTCTCCACTTTAAGTTTCTTGGAGAGGGGGGAGGGGGGGGGGGGGGGTTCATAAAACTTTTGCCCCCCCCCCCAAGCAGAAATCCTGGCTACGCTACTGATATCTACGGTAACAAAATTGTTTAAAATAATAAAACTGCATTATTATTTACACTTTAGATTAAAATTAGACATACAATGAAAATGAAAAGGGGGGCGATAGGTGTTAGTCAGCCTCCAGAAAGGGGCGATGGGCCAAAAAAGGTTGGGAACCACTGTGTTAGATTGTGCCACCTTTATTCACCAAATTATTTTTTTAGAACAAAACAAATTGTTTTTGTCCACATCTGCCTCTTCACTGTCCAAATCTACCTCACCCTAGAGGTACATTGGGACAATTTTGATTTTTTGGAAAATTGCAAAAATCTAATTCATCTATTGGTGAATAAGCGCTAAGCCTATGGCAATAGATAGTGCATTTATCAGTGTTAACAACATAACATTAAATGCTCAATAATATTGAAAGCCAAACTATACACAGCTAATTTTATTTGTACTGTCCCAATGTCCCGCCCTCTCCCCTATATAGCTTCAAATTTGTGGCCGCTGGAATCTCCCAAAATTAGAACCCCGAGACGCGCACCTTAACTCAAGATTTACAAAGTGAGGAAGATTTGGAAAATTTAGTAATCGTAATAATAATAATATTGAAAAAATTGACTTTTTTCGAGATCTTTATTTGCTTTACAAACAGTACACGATCGGCAAAACTGCTGTTAGGCAGTTCATGAACTGCCTAAAAAATTTAGACATTTCATGTAATTCTCGAGCATTACACGATCTGTCTAAGGCCCAATTGCATTTCATGAACTGTCTAAAATTTTTAGCCAGATCATGTAACTGTTTGACCATTACACGATCTGGCTGCAATTCATGAAATGTTTAGACAGTTCATGAACTGTCTAATTTCACGATCTGTCTACGACATATATATATAATCAGGATAGGTGAGAAGAAGAAGAAAATTCGCAGCTAGTTATATTTTATTATTTTAAAAACAATGAAATATAACTAGCTGCGAATTTTCTTCTTCTTCTCACCTATCCTGATTGAACTACCAGCTATAAGCCCTACGTATCTATATATATACTCTTCCATCCACCAACGCGCTGCTCATTTCTGTTTTTTCTTGTGTATAATACTGTGAATAACTATAAGAGCTGCTGCTTTTCAAACTCGACTGACCTGCAGGTTCTACGATCAAACAGTTGAACAGCTGCCACGCGCACTCAGTGGATACAGTTCAAATATTAGGAACGCGCTCTCGGCGCCATCATTCGTGGCACGCGTGCCCGGAGCTCCTAGTGGCTACACGGCTTTATTGTATTGTAACAATGTATTATTATTTAAATCTAACTGCATGTCTGTGTCTCTGTATCAGGCCTAAAATTAAACAAAAAAAAACAATGAATTTATCACATGTGGGACAAACATTAGAAACAATTTTCTTTTTTTTGGTATTTAGTCATTATGATAACATCTTAATTCAAATACTTTTTTTTTTTTTTTAAACATTCACACTTTTTTCTCATTCACACTCACACACACATTCACACAGCCTTTTCGGCAACTCAGGCCATTTAAGACTTTAGACGATAACCGTTGTAATTAATATATATATTGTGGGTTCAGGCATTTCTATTTAAGCCATCTGGTATCCAAATGGCTTAAATAAAATCATCGGACTGCCTGGGTCCGAACCCGCGACATTTGGTATAGGAGGTAGGCACGCTACCTACTACGCCAAACTCGGGAGCAATTCATGCAAAACAAACATACACACAGACAGACCATGTTGCGAAAACCACTTTTTTGGATTCAGTGGACCTCAAAACGTGTATATTCATCAAAATCTCGACATCGAATTTTTGACATGAATCCAATCCTTTCTCTCTCTATATATCAACATATATAGAGGTAAGAGAAAGTAAAAATTCTAATAAATCGGCGGAAATTAAATAAATCTTTAATTCTAATATATGTATATCGGTGGTCACACCAGATTTTTTATTAAATCTAGTAAAAATAATATATGAGTGAAATTAGTCATTATAAATGCTTTGATTGTTGCTGGCCGCTCACAGCGCCAATGACGTCATTCCTCCCGGCAAGTTGACCAATCAGTTTAGAGTGGATCGTCGAGTTTTGAACCACGCGAATTCGGTAGTAGACATGGGTGATACTGTATCAATCTGATATTTTGTATCAGGTAGGAAAAAGTAACAGGTACACATAATGGGTACGAGCAAAAAGTATCGGGTATTTAAATATCAAAGTAAAAATCAGATAACTTATTTATAAAAAAAAATATTTTTTTTCATTTCTGCTCTCTTTCTTAAAGCGGAGAAAATAGAAATAATGTATAAGTAATAATTAGATTTGTATTTAATTATTATAGGGCTTAGTGAGAAAAGTAGAGTAAAAATGTAAAAATGATTCGGAATGACGTTCGAAAAGCGCGCCAGAGCTAGCGAAATGGCCCTGTCAGGAGAGAAGAGGCGGGGCGGGGCGTCGCGAGTTGAGGGTCGCAAGAGAGAAGGAATGAGAGAACAGCCGAAACGAAAACTGTTTCGGGTAAAGATACGACGCTCTAAAGGGAAAAGCAAGTATTTGATCAATGCGCAAGCGCGAGAATCAGGTACGAGTGAGAAACAGATACGCGTCCTGTCCAAGGCCAGTCGAGTATGCCCGAGTCATAGATAATATAGATATGCAACAAGGGGGTTTTGACAGTTATGTGCTGCCTGGCTGATTCTCAGAATTTTACCTCCAGGGGCGTGGCTTTAAATGGGCGCTTGGTTTGAAAATTCTCTTCCTGCTGCTACTACTACTACTACTACTACTAATAATAATAATAATACTATTTCGTGTTGCTCTACAAATGTACCTGAGCAGTGAAGGTTTTGAATCTTCAATTTTTTTATTATGATTATTATTATTATTGGTTTCTTATAAAAAATTCAATTCGTTTTTTAAATACATTGTTTACACAACCAATAATAATTAATCATTAAAAAAAATGAAAATTCAAAAACTTTAGTGTTCGGATACATTTGTGAGGATTATGATATTTAAATATAGGAATGTGATTATTTTGTATTATATATTTATATAAAATACTTTTTATATTATGGCAATGGTAATGTTTGATGAGATAGATATGGAGAAGAAAAAGGTGTATATAATGGAAAAAAATTTAATTATTTAAAACAAAATATATTTTATTCGACTAAAAAAAAAAAAAAATATATATATATATATAAAAGATGAAATATTTGTTGGAATTTTCTTTATCATTAAAAATGGGTAAGACAGGATTTAATCTATTATGCTTTTTGAAAAAGATAACTTTATTTTATATAAGGAGAACAAAATTTATTCAAAAAGTCTGCCATGCTTTGTTGTTAATCAGCCGTTAATAGGATTTTAGCCATCCATTTTCTGCATAACTGGAATATAAGGTGGTTGGTTGAAATTTGCTATTAAAAACTCGTAAAAGAAAATAACAAATTATTATTTTCTTACCTCGGGATCCCTTGGAAAACGATGCAAACGAGTTTCTTTGCTTGTATTTTTGCAAGAGCGAACACAACATACGAAAGGCATTGCTCTAGAAAAACGTAGGAAAAAAATCCTAATTGTATCGAGATATATATTCAAAATAATACCAATCTATTGATGAATTGAATTAAATAGAGACGTGGTTTAAATGGTCACCGATTGTGCAAAAGACCTCAAAAAAAAAAAATTATATGAAAAATATTGTTACTAAAAAAAAAAAATTTATTAGAAATAAATATCACACAAGCTGAAAAAAAAATCGTTAATAAATATAGCTGAAAAAAATAATTAATAAATATATAAAAAAATATAATAAATAAAAACAATAAAATGAAAAAATGTAAAAAATATTTTCATCAACAAACGGAAAGAAAATGTTATAACACGTGGAGAACTTTTTCTTAGGTGCTTGTATATTGCTCTAAGTTAACCTGGTCGGAACAGATTGGCGACTGGAGAATTTGTTACCCCCACCATCACAGCAGAAGCGACACTAGCGCTTACCTAGATCTGGAGGTTTTTTGGTTGTGACGTCACTTTTTGTTTAGAACTGTCAAACCTTGTGAGTTGCAACCCCCTGGCCCGAGTTGTTGATACTCAAATAACAGATAGAACAAGTATCTGTTATTTGCTCGGTATTCGTTTCTCACTCGTACCTGATATCTCGCGCTTGCGCATTGATCAAATACTTTAGAGTGTCGTGTCTTTCTTACCCGATACAGTTTTCGTTGCGCCTGTCCCAGGCCTGTTCTCTCTTTCCTTCTCCCTTGCAACCCTCCCTCAACTCGCGACGCCCCGCCCCGTCTCTTCTCTCCTGGCAGGGCAATTTCGCTATTGCTCTGGCGCGCTTTACGAACGTCATTCAAAAACATTTTTACATTTTTTACTCTACTTTTCTCACTAGGCCCTATAATAATTAAATACAAATCTAATTATTACTAATACATTATTTCTCTTTTCTTCTCTTTGAAAAAGAGAGCAGAAATGAAAAAAATATTTTTTTTTTTAAATAAATAAGTTATCTGATTTTTACTTTGAAACTATTTTTTTTTTTTTTATAAAAACATTAATTAAAAAAATAAAAATATATGTAACTGTGAATTGAAATACATAATGGACTTCAATAAATTAAATTTCGTTCGCTGGTAAAGAAATTTCTTAATTATTTTTCTAGTGCAGTATATAAATTGACATTTTAAATTTGGAGACATTAAAATGTCAGTTCAGTCAGTTTGGAAAACTCTTTAGTAATGGATAATTATGAGTTTGTTCTCAACACAAGAATAAATAGCGTAGAAAACATTTGAAAAAATGTTAGACACGTTGTTATTGACTTGAATTAATGTAAAGTTGGCGTTGCTGGGTGAAATTTGTTTCGGGTACAAAAGTATCAGGTAAAAGTATCGGGTCAGAACAAGTACCTGTAACAGCTGGTACCTGGTACAGCAAAATCGAGTAACAACCCATGTCTA
>JAKCPI010016010.1:0-53794 GCA_023213315.1 Euborellia annulipes
TGTTTGTGATCACAGATATTGAGATCTTTTCGAATCCTTTGATAATGACTCTTACACCAATTGCAATTGTAATCAAGAAGTATTCTAATAAATGTTTTCTTTTTTTCTTTCAGATGTATCTGTGTCTATGGCGATTGTAATAGTGATTAGGTGTTAAGTGTTAGTGTCGAAGCAGCTCGAGTGTGAATGACGCATCAGGCCACGATCAGGCCGAGATCAGCAGCATGTAAATATTGTTTTTGCTACGAGTATTTTATTACTAATATTTAAACAAACACACAGGCCCTTTCAGAGAAAATCCAAGACTCCGGTGGTGGGAAGTAGAGAAAAAAAGCTTTGAATTTTTTCTAATTTTCTATTTTTTAAATTAAAATTTTCAAACATATGAAGAAGCAGGCAGCCAGAAAATAAGCCTCTATGAAACATAAGAGGATTGGAGACAGTTTTGGCTTTAATTAGATAATGCCACCCTCTGTCCATTTTCGAGAGTGTGAACTCAAATTAATCTACATAAAAATGCTCGTATATATGGACCCTGTTACGCATTAGTGTGTCAAGCGCCAGCTACCGAGATTTGAGAAAATTAACATTAAAGTTTTTTGTTTTCATTGGATTATATATAATTTTTTTTTTATCAATTGTGCAAGTAACATTAAATATAAATTATTTTAGGACATATTTCATAAAAAATACTATTAATTATCGTATTTGAAACAATATTCTGTGCTTAACTCATTTTCTAATTTTTTTGGCTCTTGACACACTAATGCATAACAGGATCCATATATATATACTAGGGCATAGCAAGCAATGCTAAGAGCTTTTTATACAATGCAGTCAGTTGTTAACAATTTTCACACTTGAACTGACTGCATCGTATAAAAAGCTCTTAGCAGTACTTGGTACAGTGAGGGACAATATCAAGTCCCCCACCCATGCGTTTTCACCTTGTGATTATTTCATTGTTTTTATAAAAGCAAATTAAAATCTTTATTGGAAATCTTCTAGATTTGAACCTTGACAGTTTCCATTAAAAAAGATATAATATTATTTTAAAAACAATGAAATAATCACACGTAGAAACCGCATAGGCGGCACTTAATATTGTCCCTCACTGTACAAGCATATTTATGTTACCAGGTATATTAATACCCACACACACACACACACCTAAGGTCAATTTTACAATTTGGCTTAATGCACTGGCATTTGAGTTCATACTCTCGAAATGAACTGAGGATGGCATTATCTAATTAAAGCCGAAACTGCCACCAATACTCTTGAGTTTCATTTCTTAGAGGCTTATTTCCTCGCTGCTTCATTTATTGTTAAAATATAACAGCCACTTGATCGTAAATTTCTCTTCAAATTCTCTTTCCCTATACTATTGTCAACACTTGGCAAATCGTAGCCACAAATATTGAGAGCATGTTCGTCTTCCCTCTTCTGAAATATAAAATTACTAATTTCTTTTTGTTTGTTCTTTTACAGAGGATCCTGAGAACTTGGAGGAGCAACACAACAGAGTTACAGTAAGTTTTAGCGTGGTGCAATGAATATTAAAGGGGCTTAGGGCTCAGATTCAGAGAGGGTGGAGGGTGCACCATGCCAACAAGAGGGATTTTTATTCTTATACAACTTGCAGCTACTTCTCGTGAATCTCTTACTTGTTAGCGGAGAAATCAACGAGAATTTCTTTTATTCTAGGCCTCTGGTGGATATTCGTTGTTGTTGTTGTTGTTGTTAGCTTCAGGGTACCTTCTCTAATGATTAGCTAGTTCGTTTTGTGTAGGATTTGTTGTTAATTTAGGGTCCAAACAGAGAGCTAAAATGAAAGATTTTCTCGTTGATTTCTTCCATGAACGATTCATAAGGAGATACGGTCAGATCTGAATGAACTCCCGGCTTTTACGGTTTTTTTTTAATTATTTTATTTCTATTAGGCAAAACTTTTTACTCTTTTTTCTATTATTATTTTCCGTTACTACAAACACTTTTTTTCGTAGTAAAGGAAATACTAAATAATCTTTTTTGTGTTTATTTTCTTTCAAGTGAATATGTGATTGTGATTTAATGAAAGAAGAGCAAAAATTTTGAATTTTCTCTCTATTAAAATGTAAATATTAACAAATGTATTTGACATCTAACAAAAATTCTTCTCAATATAAACTAATTCTTTAATTTTTTTTTTTTAGGTCGATTAATAAATAAAAAATGATTTTCTAAAAAGTAAAACTGAGATGAGTGATGTGCTTAGTTTCATCACTCATTATAATAAATAGCCAGCGAAGGCGAAAAAGCAAATGTTCATTTCTTCAAAGTGTACATCTTTTTTATTTTAACATCTCTGCTGCTTGGGCCATTGGTAGTGGTAATAATATATATATTAATACACCGAAATATATCTTGGCTACCGGGGGAAGTTCCACACGCTGATTCCTTCAAGTCACCAATCCGAGGTTTCTCCGTTCTTGGCATCACTTAACCGCAACGATTGTGGGGACCCTTGCTCTACTCCTTTGCCAGGCCCCCCCCGCAAATCTACATAAAATAAAATCAAACACACAAAGTTCAATGTCTTATCCAGCTGTTTTTATTTAAATAGGCCTACCTATCAATAAATGAATGAATGGAAATATTAATATTATTTTCTCTACTTGTTCACAAATCCATAGGGGAGGATTGAAATTGATGGATAATCAGCAGCCAGCTTGTAGGAACAAATTCAATTTTTGTTAGTGTCAGAGAGAATTCATACCCATCAAGATGTTTATTTTAAAATAAAGAGAATAATCTCCGAAGATTTATTTACAAGAACACAAACTGCTAGAGAGAAGGGCATCAACTCAATGGATCGAAGAGATCGAAGAGCTGCAAGGAACCTCTACGCGGTGCTCCTTAGAAACGAGGTCTCATCTAAAAGACACGGCTCATCCTTCCAAAGAAAACACCAAGACTCTTTAACCCTAGAATATCCGACCCGGTGGAGTCATTTGACGCATTTTTTAAATTTAAAAAATTACTCTATCCTAAATATATGCATATTATAAAATGTAAATAAAAATTAGAGAAAATTCAAATTGGGAATTGTCTTTAGAAGAAATGAGTTAATTTATTACGATTTTCGATGCCAGAGATGAAATAATAAACACGATCCCTCTACTTCCAAAGAATCAATAATCAAAAATCTAGTGGGACAATCACAACACCTTTCTCTTATCTTCGGTAGTTGGAAGTTGTGTGATGTGTGACCAGACACACCAGATTTTTCCACTCACTCATTCAATTCCTCTATTATTAAGATTTCATAATACAGTATAATGAGGATAGGATGGACAGCCACTCTTTGAAATCATTGAAATTCTCATCTATCAGCAATTGAAAAATATATATATATTTTGAACTTTAGATATATATGTTTATAAGGGCGACTCTTTTACTCGTTTCTTTTAAAAATATAACAAATGAACAAGCAGCTAGTTATATTTCAATTTATTAATAAACCAGGGCCGATGTTTCGGTCACATATGGGACCATCCTCAGGGAATGTCTGAAAATATATATAATCTTCGCCAAGTTATATTGGGCATATACAATTGTACCTAGCTTAATCATGATAAGACAGAGATTGAATCTCGGTCCATGGTATGATAATAATAAAATTTGTGGCATTATAACTTGGCGAGGATTATATATATATATGGGGCATTCCACGCCAACTCGACCACTTTTGAACCGGACCATTTTTGATTTGGCTGAAACTTTGTCATCTTTTTGTGTACCCTATTGAAAACGTGTCTGAGAATTTTTTCAGATTTTTCGACCCAGCCAAAAAAAAGTTATAGCATTTTCAAAAAACATCGATTTTTTTTTTTAATAACCGTAAAACTGTCAAAAATTAATTTATCGGGACGTTTTTTTTTTTTTTTTGAAATTTTTGTCTTTAAATGTACTTTTCAGAAAAAAATATGACAAAATTTTACAGATTCATCTTGAACGTTTTTTTTTGACATTTTCGGAAAAAAACAAAAATTTCGGTATGAATGACACTTTTTTTTTTAATTTTTTTTTTTTATAAAAAACTTTGATTTTTTCTACAAATGCTCTGAAAATTTCAGAGTGGGATTATTTCGGGTTCTATTTTTTTTTTTATTTTGAAAAAATTTTTTTTTTTCTCCGCTTATTTATCATGACGGTGCTCTTAAATTATTCCAGGACTGTCCGAGATTCTAGAAAATTGAAGAAAAATAATAATAATAATAGTTAGAGATGATGAAAATCGAGAAAATTCCATTTATCCTGAAAAAATTAGAAATTAGTTGTGTATTCAACTACTGAAGAATTTGAAGCGTCAAGTAAAAGCTTAGAAACATGGGCGTAACTAGGGGGGTGCTGGGGGGCCTAACCCCCCAGAAAACTCGTTGCCCCAAGAAAAATTGAGAAAATATTGGGCTTTCCAGGCCCACCGGAAGATGGCTGGTCCCATGGCCCCCCTTCAATTTTTCTTGGGGCAAGGAGCTTTCTGGGGGGGGGCCAGGCCCCCCGGCATCCCCTAGTTACGCCCATGTTTCTAAGCTTTTACTTGACGCTTCAAATTCTTCAGTAGTTGAATACACAACTAATTTCTTATTTTTTCAGGATAAATGGAATTTTCTCGATTTTCATCACCTCTAACTATCATTATTATTATTTTTCTTCAATTTTCTAGAATCTCAGTCAATCCTGGAAGAATTTAAGAGCACCGTCATGAATAAACGGAGAAAAAAAAAATTTTTTTCAAAAATAAAAAAAAAGGTCCCGATAAGTTAATTTTTGACAGTTTTACGGTTATTTAAAAAAAAAAAAAAAAATCGATGTTTTTTGAAAATGTTATAACTTTTTTTTGCCTGGGTCGAAAAATTTGAAAAAATTCTCAGACACGTTTTCAATAGGGTATAAAAAGATGACAAAGTTTCAGCCAAATCAAAAATGGTCGGGTTCAAAAGTGGTCGAGTTGGCGTGGAATGCCCCATATATATTTAGACATTAACCTGGGTTGAGGATGATGACCGAAACATCGGCCCTGGTTTAATAATAAATTGAAATATAACTAGCTGCTTGCTCATTCATTCTTACTATTTGATTATCAACACTTAGCTATATATACCTCTTTCAAATAACAAATGAACTTAACCGGGAATCTTAACCAGGATCTTCATTCGCTCCTTCAACCAAGATCAACAAATATTCACAATTCCCAATATATTCATCATCAGTGGATTGTTTCGATTTTGCACTCTGATGGTCTTGAATTCTTAATGAAATTTTCCTGAAAGCTACGTTTCACTCGAAAAACACGTCGGAGCTTCTCTGCAATTGACCTTTTCCTACAATTATCATATTTAAAAGCTTCATTAAGAATACAATAGAGTGCATAATCGACTATAGTTCCTGAAACAAATCTCTGATGAAGGATTGCTGTTAATGCAGCCGAAAAAATACGGATTATAAAACTAACCAGAAGGTCTTTGTCGACATCTAAGGCCATTTAGGACCCCATCCATATTTATTTCAAATGATTTGTAGTCAAATAAAATGAAATAAATTTTTCTCGCAAACCGGGACCCCGTCTCGAGAAGCTAATGTCTTCTCTCTGAACCACGGAGTCACGGTCGAATTTACTCCCAAAAATCTCATTAGCTATTTACTTTTTCCTTCAATTTGCATATGTTGGAAGCTGTGAATATTCGTTGATCTTGGTTGAGGGAGAGCCTGAGGATCCTGGCTATGATTCCCGGGGGCATGGGGCGTTCGGAATTAGGAAAGTTCAATTTTTAAAGGAAAAAATAAATCTTAAAAACAAATATATCTATGGTCAACATCTTCTTCTTCTCTATCCATATAAATTACCAAAATTGGAAAGTTTAAATTTATATATATGAGCAATTATAAAATAATAATTGTGAGATTTAATTATTCAATTGTTAATTTTATTTACCTACATCTATATTTTATTTTAATACTTTTGCTATTTTATCCAAGACAAAGGAGGAATGCTCCTGGAATCCTTTGCGACCGACGGATGCCGATTTATTTGAAGTCGGCAATCTACCGGCCGGTTGCTCTGTATTCGACCGAGACATGAGCCTCCACGAAGAGAAGCGAATCGGCACTGCATGTGATGGAGATCCGGATGGCCAGGTGGTCACTTGGTGTCACCAGACTTGACCGCATCCTCAATGATACCCTCAGGAACAAGTGTGGCATAGCGCCAATCAGTGACAAGTTGCGCGAATGGCGTCTCTGCTGATTTGGACATGTCGTACGCCAAGAGAACAGTGGCGTGGCGAGGACGGCGTACGATATGGGGCTCCTCGGACGACAACGAAGAGGAGCACCTTCATCGAGTCAAGAGAGACATGACCGAGTTTGGCCTGTCGGAGACAACAGCATTGGATAGGGGGATTGGTGGGGAAGAATAAGGTCCGCCGACCCCGCACCGCGGGAATAATCAGGCAAGGACAGAAGAAGAAGAAGAAGCTATTTTATCAAAGACAAATTCTCTCAGTCTATTTGAGACATATACAATATTTGTGTGCTATTTGCAAAGTTTTGCACCTTCATTGCCTATTTATTATTTTTCTTTAAGAGAACATTGAAATAAATTACCTCTTTTCATTCAGAGAATGAATTATTAAAAAAAAGGAAATTATTTTTAAATTCATGCTTTGTTTCAAAAAGGAAATGATATAGCCAGTAATAATCTCCTTGCTCCTCACTCACACAGACAGACAAGATATATATATATATATAATCGACCCGTCCACAAGCACGTAGGATCCACGCTTTTAATCCCACAATTCTTTCATTTGGTCAGTAAATATCGATATTTTGTGGTTATTGGAATGAATGAACTTTTCGGCAATTCCTTCTAGGATATATCTGTTAGAAATATCCTTACACATACATACCGTATAATTTGTCTTTGTAAACATTGAGCTCTTTTCATTATTTTTCATTCTCATTAGGCTTAATTGTAAGATTAAGTCGAATAAAAATGAAAAATGATAGTTTTATCTTCATTTGCACCTTTGAATCTTTCTTTTATTGATTCCCAAAGCATTTTTCCTTCTTTCCATAGCTTGCTCCACTGTCAGGTTACTTTAATTTTAAACAGCCAAGTAGTTTGTCTCCACGAAATGAAACTCTGTTGGGGAATGTTCGGTTTCAATGAAATATAGCGATCATCAGCCCATTTATCGATCTGAAAGCATTGTACAGTTAGAAAATAAAAATAAAAATTATTTAAATATTTACAAACAATAAATTAATATAACTGATACATACAGTGTGAACTCAAATGACAAAGCATTGAGTCATATTGAGGAGTTGTCAGTAGATGTGTATTATACATAAATTATTTGTATAAAATGCGAAGCAATTCAATCAGCGTATACGATGCGCAAAGTGTGAGATACAAAATTGTTTTGATTAACCAATACACATCTACTGGCAACTCCGCGATATGACTCAATGCTTTGTCCTTTGAGCTCACACTCTCGATAAATGGACTGATGATGGGTATATTTCATTAAAACCGAAACTGTTTCTTCAAAAGAGAGTATCATTTCGCGGAAGGTTACTTCCTGGCTGCCCGCTTCTTTAGGCTCTTATTATTAATTAATATGATATTTTGTATAGGAAAATTTTCACGGCGCCCAAGAGGACAGTCGCATCGCCTTAGAGCGACGGGCGCACAGTTTGGGAAAGACTGCTTTAGAAAATAGAAATGCTTCCATTTTCATGCACCATATTGGAAAATTATTAGCCGTTAACTGCTAATTTACTTGTTCCATTTTTTAATGATTTTATTTAATAATCACGCTCTTCTAGCAACTGTTGGGAGAAATTATAAAATAAACACGTTTTTTTTATTTTTTGTCTCATATTATTCCTCTATAAGTTAATTAATAAATATTGTTCTAACATTAAAACCGTGTTTATTTTATAAATCTCCCCATCAATAGATATCTTGGTTGGGTCACATATAAAGAGAACAAAGTCGATCTGGCAAATGTTCTTGGAGACCGTGGGGCGGGCCGTCCCATCTGGTGTCGGTTTTTAACGCGTTTCAAAGGTGCCGAGCGCGCCAGTTGAGACAGACGATAGTACTATTTTGGATGTTTGTTGCTTTCCGAGCGATGGATAGCAAAAGTTGACGTAAATTAATACAACTTTATGGTACAAAAAAACTGCTGTCGAATAGCAAAAGTTCTTCCTATCACAATAAATCAGTTGCTTGGAGAGAAATAAATTGTGAAATGGGAGGTCCTGTGCCAAAATTAAAGAAAAAATGACTCTGCTCTTGTCATATATATATACTCTTCCATCCACCAACGCGCTGTTCGTTTCTGTTTTTTCTTGTATATAATACTGTGAATAACTATAAGAGCTGCTGCTTTTCCAACGCGACTGACCTGCATGTTCTTCGATCAAATACTGGAACAGCTGCCACGCGCACTCAGTGGATACAGTTCAAATATTAGGAACGCGCTCTCGACGCGGACATTCGTTGGCACGCGTGTCCGGAGCTCCTAGTGGATACACGGCTTTATTGTATTGTAACAATTAATTATTATTTAAATGTAACTGCATGTCTGTGTCTCTGTATCAGGCCTAAAATTAAACAAAAAAAAAAACAATGAATTTATCACATGTGGGACAAACACGAGAAACAATTTTCTTTTTTTTTTGTATTTAGTCATTTTGTTAACATCTTAATTCAAATACTTAAAAACAACGTCCCCTATTAATAATGTTGTGTGCCGTGCCACGAGTCACTCCAGATAATTCGTATTCTCGATAATATGTACCTAATAATCCAAACCCCGACCATCGGGATTCAACTTTATTAGAAATATTATTAAGAAGAGAGAATATATTGTTTTATTTTAATTTTATTTAATAAAACAAATTCTCGATATATCTCGACACAAAAATCTGATGTGACAAGCACCATGGGCGTACCCAGGATCAAATCTAGGGGGGCCTTGTCAGATCATGGTCCTCCAGGGGGAGGGCGGGGCAGATCATGGTCGTCCAGATTGTGACATAGCTTTTTTTATATAGATAGGAAAAGCCTTCGAATTCAAGGCCTAAAAACCCTCGAGTCCTAACAAAACAAAAAAAATCATTCACCGTCGCCATCCACCAATTTTGTTTCGTTTCATCACTTAATAAACATTTAATTTTTTTTTTTTTTTTTGCTTCTAGGGGGGGGGGGCAGTAGCCTCATTTTTACTATCTCTTACCTATGTATACATGTAATATATATATAGAGAGAAAGTATTGGATTCATGTCAAAAATTCGATGTCGAGATTTTGATGGATCTTCACGTTTTGAGGTCCCCTGAATCCAAAAAAGTGGTTTTCACGACATGGTCTGTCTGTGTGTGTGTGGGTGGGTGTGTGTGTGGGTGTGTGTGTCTGTGTTCAATTTTAAGCATGAAGGAATTGAGCTACGAGGTTGAAATTTTATATTTAAGTTAAACACCCCCCGGGACCGGAAAAATAAGCTTTTAATCAAAATCGGCCAAAGAGTACTAGTACTTTACTGATGTACTTTTTCAGTTTTTTTCGTTTTTCTCAAAATTTGCTCCAACGATTTTTTTTTAAATTCAAAAATCAATTATTTTTTAGACGCCCTTTAAAATGTATATTCTCATTTTGCAATTGAAATCTTCTGAAGACCACTTTACTCTTGTATTTCATAGGGAAGATAGGAGAAATGGTTGCCATGGAAACAAAATATAAATATTTTCCCATACTTATAAATTTTACATCTGAATTCATATGTTCCGTACTGTCGGGAACTAAATATATGTTGACACCAAAAATCTGGTGTGACAAGCACACTACACAACTTTCGATTACCGAAGGTAAGAGAAAGTTGTGTGCTGTGCGCCAGTCACTCCATATTTTTTATTAAATCTAGTAAAAATAATATATGAGTGAAATTAGTCATTATAAATGCTTTGATTGTTGCTGGCCGCTCACAGCGCCAATGACGTCATTCCTCCCGGCAAGTTGACCAATCAGTTTAGAGTGGATCGTCGAGTTTTGAACCACGCGAATTCGGTAGTGTGAAATATATTGTGAATTTTTATTTATAAAGTGCATAATTTGTGTTTAAGTGATTGATTAATATCTTCGGGATGTGTTATGTGTTTAATAAGTGTTTGAAAATACCAAATGGAGATGAGTTTTGGGAAATATCAAATGGATTTGCCAATGGCGTGGAAATACAACGGTGAGTTGAGATGAGATCCTTTTATTTAAGCAAATGGTCAAAAAGATGGCGAGGTCTGTTGGATCGATATTCGATTTAATTTTATTTTTACTAACATCTAAAATTATTCGACTAGATTTTTTTTATTTTTTAATACTAGACGCAAAGCCCCGCCTTCGGCGGGGCTTTCCGTCTAGCCAGGGGCTGGCGCCCCCTGGACCCCCTTGCTCGCCTACTTATATACATACCGGTACATACAAACATTTTTCCCAATTCATTTTTATAATATATAGATTATTTTAACGGTTAATTATTCATGAACTTAAGATTTTTTGTGAATCATATCCTTTCCGGGACTCTCCCGGTACACAGACAAAAAATTTACGCCGACATTTTAGAATTCAAAATGTAAATAAATAAAAAAAAAATCGTAAACATGGGTAAATATTTATATTTTGTTACCATGGCAACTATTTCTCCTAATTTTTATTTTTTTCTTATTTTAACGGTTAATTACTCATTAACTTATTGTTATTTGTGAAACAAAACCTGTCCGGGATTCTCACAAACATACACAGAAAATTTCATCATAATTGGTTCAGTCGTTTAGGAGGAGTTCAGTCACATACACACGTACAGAAGAATTATATATATAAAGATGTAATTGCTTTGTTTTGATAAGCCATTTATATTTATTTAGAATCATTCTCTCTCACATACATATACTGATTTTCAGATTTCTTAATTCATTGAGACCCATCACTTTGGGCAAAGAATATAATACAAATACAAAACACACACACACACACACACACGCGCGGGAGTTTACACCCACACAAGCGTTAGCTTTCGCGCGCCCGCGTTCACACACACACACTCACACACTAATACGCGCGCGCTTTCCATCGCCCGCGTTCATGCACATACACACAGACAGACACCCACACAAACATGGGCATTCGCGCGTCGCGCTCGCATACATAGGCTCTCACAGGCGCACATATACAGTGACAACGCTTTTTTTCTCAGAAGGTTGGGGGAGGGGGCAGGAAGGGGGCCATTGCCCCCCCCCGGCTTGTCCTAAAAGTTAAAAAAAAAACAAATATATATTTTTCCCATTGAGAATTTTTTTTAACGCCCCAATCCACTACATTAATTTAATTTTTTTATTTTCTCGTATAGATAAAGTTATGTAATCGTAAAAAAATTCGACTTCGAGATTTTGATGTTTCTCCACGTTTTAGACCTCCTGAGTCCAAAAAAACCATTTTTGGCATTATGTCTCTGTGTGTGTGTGTGTGAACACGATTGCTTAAAAACCAAAGCAGCTAGATAGATGAAATTTGGTATATGCTCCTTACGCTAAAATTGTAGATTTCTATCAACTTTTGGAGTAAATACGTCACTTGGAAGTAGTACTTTACTTAAAAAGTTTTTTCAAAAACTTTGAAATTTTCAATTTTTTTGTTATATTATGATAAAATACTCCATTTTAAAAGTTTTTATTCTTTGACATTTTTACGAAAACTGAATAGTTTTTGAAATAATCACAGAAATAATAGAAAATTTTCGTTAATTTGTTTATATTTATCCTTTTTTTAATGACACCTGTATGATTTTGTTTTGATTTGTTATCAAAATTAACGAAAATTTTCTATTATTTCTGTGATTATTTCAAAAACTATTCAGTTTTCGTAAAAATGTCAAAGAATAAAAACTTTTTAAAATGGAGTATTTTATCATAATATAACAAAAAAAAATTGAAAATTTCAAAGTTTTTGAAAAAACTTTTCAAGTAAAGTACTACTTCCAAGTGACGTATTTACTCCAAAAGTTGATAGAAATCTACAATTTTAGTGTAAGGAGCATATACCAAGTTTCATCGATCTAGCTTCTTTGGTTTTTAAGCTATCGTGTTCACACACACACTCAGACGTAATTCCAAAAGAATATACGAGAAAGTCTCGGTGAAGTCATTCCCCATATTTTTTATTTAAATAAATAATTAATAATCTATGTATATATTAATTGCAACCCCCTCTCTCGCTCTAACGAGAGGTTGCCCCCCCCTAACAAGATGTCTGGCTACGCCCATGGCGATATATAGCCTATCCACAGAGAAACAAAAAAAAATCTGGTGTGATTGGTCGCACCAGATTTTTTTGTGTTGAGATATATTTAGTTCCCGACAGTACGGAACATTTGAATTCAGATGTAAACTTTATAAGTATGGGAAAATATTTACATTTTGTTACCATAGCAACCATTTCGCCTATCTTTTCTATGAAGTACAAGAGTAAAGTGGTCTTCAGAAGAATTCAATGTCAAAATGAGAATATACATTTTAAAGAGCATATAAAAAATAATTGATTTTTGAATTTTAAAAAAATCGTTGCTGCCTATTCTGAGAAAATCGAAAAGTACTGAAAAAGTACATCAGTAAAGAATTAGAAATCTTTGGCCGATTTTGTTTAAAAACTTATTTTCACGGTCCAGGAGGGTATCAAACTTAAATATAAAATTTAAACCCCCTTGCGAAAACCACTTTTTTGGACTCGGGGGACCTCAAAACATGTATATCCAAAAAAATCTCGACATCGAATTTTTGACATGAATCCAATACTTTCTCTCTCTATATATTAACATATATAGAGGTAAGAGAAAGTAAAAATCTTTCCCAATCAGGCAATAGATGTTGTCACGTTAAAATACAACGGCTGTGTAGACAACACAGCCAACCAACATCGAATTTTTTGTGGGATAGGCAAGGACTTCTCTCTATACACAGAAAAACTGTTAATCCTTCCAGGAAGAATTTTCTAAGAGGGTCTATCCATATCAAGTGATACAGAAAAAAAAATAATTGGTCGCTCGACCATTTTGTAAAAAAATAATATTTTTTTCCTAGATTCCTACATTATTTCTGAGTTCAAAAGTGATTTTAAAAATTTTTTTATCTCTTTTGGTACTGCTACGGCGGCCATTTTTGTTTTGCAAAACGCGCTAATTTTGGCGTATTTAAGGGTTTGCGTTAACTTGTATAACTCAGAAACCATTAATTCTAGAGTGATGAAACAAAAACCATTTTAATCAGGAAGAAACAGCCTAAATATTATCTCCAGTACATATTTACTGAAATATGGATCAAAAACAGTCTGCAACCCAATCAACATTGGGGTAAGAAAACGGAAAAATTTCAATTTTTGAAGGCATATTACCTTTGGACTTGATTTTTTTTTGTGTGTAGCTATACACTAGTACTGCATGTATTTTAAATATCAACCCTGAGACTTAATTCCTTTAAGAGCTACAAATTTTTAAATACTGAAATTTTTCAAAAAATCCAAACTTTGAGCCTCAATATCTTTGTTGGGACAAAGTTTAAAAATCTGAAATTTTTACCAGCAAACCCTCTTATGGTTGTTATACTGCTGTATAAATTTCATCTTTGAGATTTTGTTTTAAGCCAAGTTACAATATCATGAAAATCACAAAAAACCCATAAGCTCTGCCAATATCCCTAGTACTGTAGATAGCTTAGATTAAGTTCCAGGTGTAGGCAATTATTTTACTTAATGTAAACTTAAGCTATTTAAATGTAATGTCTTGAAAATTAAAATTAAATATACAAATTAAACACTAGGTTATTTGTTTCAAAGGTTTTATTAAAATACGTATTTCGACAATTTCTTGTTGAGTTATACAAGTTAACGCAAACCCTTAAATACGCCAAAATTAGCGCGTTTTGCAAAACAAAAATGGCCGCCGTAGCAGTACCAAAAGAGATAAAAAATTTTTAAAATCACTTTTGAACTCAGAAATAATGTAGGAATCTAGGAAAAAAATATTATTTTTTTACAAAATGGTCGAGCGACCCCTGCTGTATCACTTGAAATGGATAGACCCAAGATTATTGCTTCAAAATCACTTTCAGGGCAACGCTTGTGCTTTTCAATCTTATCTTTCTTTTTTTTTTTTAACTCAAAAATAAAAGCAATCAAAAACATACTCGGCACTGGAATAGCCATCTCTTGCACCCTATATATTTTCCCCAAAAGGGTTGGAAATCAAAGGTTCAATTAAAAGGACCAAGCTGTGAGAGAACGTGACCTAAATGAGAGGCTGTTATTGCCCTCGAGTCGATTGGCTGCTCATGATGCTTTAATGACCCTCTAAGGTCTCTTTGCTTCTCAAAGTGTCATTTAAAGTTGGACAGAGGTCATATCCCTTCTCACTGATTAATTGAAATTCCAAGACATTTTACTTTTTACTTTCTCTTACCGCTATACCGGGTGGGCCATTAGTGCGTGGACGGAAGATTGTGGGCTTATTAACGGACATTTTTAAAATTTGTTGATCGCACATAATGTGGGGCCTTTAGGGCTACAAATTAAAAATAATTTTGTTCCAATTGCACCTCATATACAGGGTGGTCCATATCAAAGTTGTGTTTTTTAAATGGAACGCCCTGTATATTATTGCATATTTGGATTCTGCGGCCAATTTTAGTATGACTTTATGTCATGCAATGTATTCTAAACCAAACCGTTTAGCCGCAAATCGGGCTTTAGTGAAAAAACTGCTCTCTGGAAAAAATTGAATATCTCGCGAACCATAAAACTTAGGAAACTGTTCTTTTGTGAGGTTATTAACCATGAAATGTACTAATGAAGGCCAGATGGGGAACCCGGAATTATTCTTATGTTGGGAGAAATGGCCATGCCAATTTGGAAAATTTCAATCATGGATAACTTCATTTTTTCAAATGGAACATGCTACTTTTTTTAATGCCATGGGACGTGAAATTCAATTATCTTTCAGCTGATATAAGGTTGTCTATATCTATCTTTGGTAGTTTTCTTTTTATTCCAAAATATCTGATAACGAATAAAAAAAATTTTTTATTATAGACAAAATAATTTTTAAAAAAATCCAAACGCAAAACAAAATTGTAATAAATGGACAAATTATGCTAAATATTCGAAAATGTCTTTAAATTTCCCTTAAAATCATTTATTTGAACTTCTCGAAAAATAAATTAGGGTTATGTTCAAGTTAGGAGGTGCGCAGAGGCGTACCGAGGCAGTTGGGGGCCTGGGGCGGCACTAAAAGAGGGGGGCCTTATATTGAATTTTTTTTTGTGGGGGGTGCTCATCTTTAAAATATCCCTCTCCTCCATACACAAAAATATTTTTAAAATACCGTATATCCCTGAACCCCAAGGGTCCCGGGGCCTTTCAAAGAGAAATTTTCATTAAATTTTGTTTTTTATAAATATATAGGGGCCTATGCCGGCTCGGGGCTTGGGGCGGACCGCCCCCCCTCGGTACGCCACTGGAGGTGCGCCATCTTGTTGACAAATCATAACCCGAATTTGAGCAAGCAGGACTTCTTTGAGAAGTTGTAATAAATGATTTTAAGGGAAATTTAAAGACATTTTCGAATATTTAGCATAATTTGTCCATTTATTACAATTTTGTTTTGCGTTTGGATTTTTTTAAAAATTATTTTGTCTATAATAAAAATTTTTTTTATTCGTTATCAGATATTTTGGAATAAAAAGATAACTACCAAAGATAGATATAGACAATCTTATATCAGCTGAAAGATAATTGAATTTCATGTCCCATGGCATTAAAAAAAGTAGCATGTTCCATTTGAAAAAATGAAGTTATCCATGATTGAAATTTTCCAAATTGGCATGGCCATTTCTCCCAACATAAGAATAATTCCGGATTCCCCATCTGGCCTTCATTAGTACATTTCATGGTTAGTAACCTCACAAAAGAACAGTTCCCTAAGTTTTATGGTTCGCGAGATATTCAATTTTTTCCAGACAGCAGTTTTTTCACAAAAGCCCGATTTGCGGCTAAACGGTTTGGTTTAGAATACATTGCATGACATAAACTCCTACTAAAATTGGCCGCAGAATCCAAATATGCAATAATATACAGGGCGTTCCATTTAAAAAAAACATAACTTTGATATGGACCACCCTGTATATGAGGTGCAATTGGAACAAAAATATTTTTAATTTGTAGCCCTAAAGGCCCTACATTATGTGCGATCAACAATTTTTAAAAATGTCCGTTAATAAGCCCACAATCTTCCGTCCACGCACTATTGGCCCACCCGGTATATGTATAGAGAGAGAAAATATTGAATTCATGTCAAAAAGTCGATGTCGATTGATTGATTGATATACACGTTTTTGAGGTCCCCTGAATCTAAGAAAGTGGTTTTAGCGACATGGTCTGTCTGTCTGTGTGTGTAAAAAAAAAAAATTGACAGAACATTTCGATGGTTGCAAGTAGGGCTGGACGGTAATGGATTTTCATTACCGACCTCGATAATGAAAAAAAAACCGGTTTTTCTCGAAAGTCGGTAAAAATTTTTACCGCCCGCGGAACCAAAGTTTGCCGCCGCGGAACATTTTTTTTTTTGCGGAACCAAAATTTTTCCCAGGGCCGGAAAAATATTTTACCTTTTTTTTAGAGAGCCAATTTTTTGCCGAAACATTTTCCTCTCCCCGCGGAACCCAAATTTTTTCCCGGTCGATAAAATATTTGCCGAAACATTTTTTCCCCCCCCGCGGGACCTAAATTTTTTCCCCGGCCGGAAAAATATTTTACCTTTTTTTTAGAGAGCCAATTTTTTGCCGAAACATTTTTTTCCCGCGGTACCAAAATTTTTCTCCGGCCGGAAAACCAAAATTTTTCCCCGTTTTTTTTTCTCGCGGAACCAAAATTTTTTACCGACCGAAAAAATAGGTTTTTACCGACTTTCGAAAAAAAAACCGGTTTTTATCGAATTAGAGGTTCGTTACCGCGTTTTCGGTAAAAAAATTTTTACCGGTAAACCGGTTTACCGTCCAGCCCTAGTTGCAAGTATGTGGCAGAACATAGCAATTGTCAGCCTCGCGGGTGCGTCATGTGTGGCTATATCTCGAGAACAAAAAGAGCTAGGAAGTTGAAATTTGCTAGATAAAGAGGAAGGATGTGAAAATGCGGGCAGCCAAAAATAAAACGCTCTCAATTCCCTTTGAATGTCCAGACGTTTCAGGCAAAATTTATTCGCCTATACTCTGTGAACTATTCTAGTGGGAGAGAGTTAAGTAGGGCTGGACGGTAAACCGGTTTACCGGTAAAAACCGGTAAAAATTTTTTACCGAAAACGCGGTAACGAACCTCTAATTCGGTAAAAACCGGTTTTTTTTCGAAAGTCGGTAAAAACTTATTTTTTCGGACGGTAAAAAATTTTGGTTCCGCGAGAAAAAAATGTTCCGCGGCGGCAAACTTTGGTTCCGCGGGCGGCAAAAAATTGGCGTCTCTAAAACAAAGCTAAAATATTTTTCGGACGGGGAAAAATTTTGGTTCCGAGGAAAAAAAAATGTTCCGCTGGCGGCAAACGGCAAACTTTGGTTCCGCGGGCGGTAAAAAATTTTTACCGACTTTCGAGAAAAACCGGTTTTTTTTTTTTCATTATCGAGGTCGGTAATGAAAATCCATTACCGTCCAGCCCTAGAGTTAAGTCTCCTTTGATTATACATTGTGGTTATTAGATTCTACTACGTATTCTATTTAATATAACAATATGATGATAAATGAGTTCTTTGATGTTAAAACTTTTTGCTATTTTCATAGTCAAGATACAATCAAATAATGTGATATATAAGTTAGATAACCCCCGTGGGACGAAGCTTTTGACCAAAATCGGCCAAAAGCTACTAGTACTTTATTGATGTACTTTTTCAGTTTTTTTTTTTTCGATTTTCTCAAAATTGGCTTAAACGATTTTGATTGAAATTCACAAATCAACTATTTTTTTGATGTCTTTAAAATGTATATTCTCATTTTGCCATGGGCGTAACTAGGGGGTGCCCCCCCCACAGAAGACACGTGGCTCCTTCCCCAGAAAGCTCCCTGCCCCAAGAAAAATTGAGAAAATATGAAGCTTTTCATACCTTCCGGAGATTAGCTGGTCCCAAGGCTCCCCCCCAGCCAAATTTTCTTGTAACGTCTTGTACTTTATAGGGAAGATAGGAGAAATGGTTGCCATGGTAACAAAATATAAATATTTTCCTATACTTATAAATTGTACATCTTGAAATTCGAATGTACCGTACTGTCAGGAACTAAATACATGTCGACACAAAAAATCTCGTGAGACAAGCACAGAACACAACTTTCTCTTGCCGAAGCTAAGTACTGTGCTGTGCGACCAGTCACATCAGATTTGTTATATTTTATTTTAAACTAATATCAAACATTGAAATATTAAGCTTCCAACCAACTGAAGATGCTTGAGTCGTATTTCCTAATAAGGTCTTAAATGAGGCAAAGGCGGGCGGCGCGGTTAGTCCTAAATAAATTCCTTTATACGAATATCGAAACTTATTATGAGAAAAAAATTCTCTTCTCTCTATCTTTATTATCTTTTTCAAAATAGAGAGAAAATAAATAAATTTAATGTATCAAATTAGTAATAAATTAGTTCATAAGAGAGAAGAGAGCCACCCTGCTGGGGGGGATCTATTTGAGGATAATTTACTACCGAATTCATTCATCCCTTGTCACGAAGGATAACAATAAAAATATATGTCTCTCTATCTCTGTCTCTATAATCCAAACGGTTTAAGAATATCATAAATTTTGCCTTTAATAAATCCCCACTCTCCTTTCTTCTCTCTCTCTCTCTCTCTCTCAGATAATCGATGACCCTCGATATCATCTTGTTGATGACCTTTTTGACTTTGTAAAACATTTTTTTTTTTTTTTGACTCTATCAAATCCTATATGATAAAAGAGTATTTTATTCTTGGAATTTTTTTTTTTTTTTTTTTTTTTTAAACGGGATATATGGCTTTGAAAAAAATAAGATTAAATTTCAGTTTGTTGATCAATCATTTGGTCAGATGAAAATTGGTCCTTTTGAAAAATAGAGCCAATTAATTGGACCCTGTTAGGCATTAGTGTGTCAAGCGCCACCCACTGAGATTTGAGAAAATTAACATTAAAGTTTTTTATTTTGATTGGATTATATATAATTTTTTTTGTCAATTGTGCAAGTAACATTAAATATAAATTTTTTAGGGCATATTTCATAAAAAAAATACTTATTATATATATATTACTATATATTAATTATAGCATTTGAAACAATATTCCGTGCTTAACTTAATTTTTTTGGCTCTTGACACACTGTTGCATGATAGGGTCCAATTATAACTAGCCCGTCTTTGATTCTCTTTACTTCCAGCCAGGGGGGTTTAGACCCCCTGGAATCCCTCTAGCTAGTTTGGGCCCACCTGCGGTAGACCCTCGCCTTTCCTTAAAAATATCCTGTAATTTTTCAGACCATTCATATAAATCTCCTTAATTAAAAAAAAATTATCATTATACTGTATTTTGTTAGAAATCTTTGATATAACATTGATTAACCGAATTCGTAACTTGCAATGTTTTTTTTAAATTAGTAGGTTATGTACAATTTAACTTTACACTGGAAAAAAAAAATTACAATTACAAAATCTTTAATAACACTGTGCTACAAAATGAAACTTTTTTCTGGCGTCGAGAAAATTCCTTCAGATTCTTAAGTAAAATGACCTCCTGAATCCAAATATGACCTCCGTTTTCCCCCAGCACGTACCGTTTTCGGGGGGGAGCCCCCTACTTATTTCCAAAAAATCAAGTTATTGCTTTTTTGCCAAAAACACAAGCAGTATAACTTGATTTTTTTTTTCCTAAATGCTTAATTATGGATAGATAGCCATGCACTTATATCAATTTTGAAGTCCCATTTGAACAAATAAAGTTATCTTATTATAAGTCGAAGGCGGGCTGAGCAGCTAGTATGAAACGATTTTCCTCTAGGCCTTGAAGTTATCAAATACTTAGATAACTGTTAGCCTATCTCATTTAGTGATTAAGCTAGAATCCTCCAATCTCTATTTAATCCCTTACTCAAGAACTTACTTTAATAATCCGAAGGGTAAATTTTTAGAAATTTAATTAAATTAGAGACAGAGAGAGAATTATCAATTATCAAAAATATATTTAAACTAACATTTTTTAACCATGGCCAAGTTTACCTACTTTTTTAATTACAATATGAACAATTTAATTTCATTTTTACTTTCTCTTACCGATGTATATATTATTCTAAGAGCTAGTTAACCCTTTGACTAACCCACTTCCTACAAAGCTAGAAACTTTTTAAATTATGATTTATTATCAGTCAATTAAGAAAGTACCTTTCAGGCAGACTACTCGTGGTTGCGTCATCATTTCTTTAATTTTTGAAACTGTAAAAAAAAATTCTTTAACCTGCTTGCACATCTCTGTATTTAGTTTCCGACACTACGGTACATTCGATTTTCAAGATGTAAAATTTATATGGGGAAATATTTATATTTTGTTACCATGGCAACCATTTCTCCTATCTTTCCTATGGAGTACAAGAGTAAAGTGGTCTTCAGAAGATTTCAATGACAAAATGGGAATATACATTTTAAAGAGCATCTAAAAAATAATTGATTTTTGAATTTAAAAAAAAAGCATTAAAAAACCGCCACGACGCTGTCTTTTCGGCAAGGATGTAGGGAGGAAAAACAAAAACAAGATTTTTTTATTTTTCCCCAATTGAGTTTTATTCCTGATATTTCAAAGGCACAAAGGCTCTTCTTCTTCAGAGGAAACTGAAAAAATCATAATGTTAACAAAAGTATCTATAATAGTTTACAATTTCAACATTAGGGTAAAGACATTGTTGTACCTCACATTACATGTAATGTGAGGTACAACAATGTCTTTACCCTAATGTTGAAATTGTAAACTATTATAGATACTTTTGTTAACATTATGATTTTTTCAGTTTCCTCTGAAGAAGAAGAGCCTTTGTGCCTTAGAAATATCAGGCATAAAACTCAATTGGGGGAAAATAAAAAAATCTTGTTTTTGTTTTTCCTCCCTACATCCTTGCCGAAAAGACAGCGTCGTGGCGGTTTTTTTAATTATATGTTTCTCGGCATCACTCATTAATCTTTAAAAAAAAAAATCATTAGAGCGAATTTCGATAAAATCGAAAAAAACTGAAAAAGTGCATCAGTAAAATACTAGTACTCTTTGGTCGATTTTGTTCAAAAGCTTCGTGTCACGAGCCAGGTGGGGGCCTAACTTAAATATAAAATTTCAACCTCCTAGCTCTTTTCGTTCTTGAGATATTTTACACACACACACAGATAATGTCGCGAAAACCACTTTTTTAGACTCAGTGGCCCTCAAAACGTGTATATTAGGGTGTCCCTTATTTTTCGATTTTTATTTTTTTTTAGTTATACCCTCTAATTTTTTTACTTATATTATAAAACACCCGTAAATGAAATTTGACCCCATTCGGAGTTCATTTACCCGCCCCGACCGTCTTGGGCGGGATTTTGAATTTTTTTTTTTGCGTATACGTTCTCATTTTGTTTATTATATTAAAAAATACTCACAAATCAAATTTTACGTCAATCGGAGTTCATTTAGCCCCCCCCGACCCTCCTGTGAAAAAATTTCGAAATTTTTTTTTTCACGGATAGGTTCTAATTTTGTTGATTCTATTAAAAAAAACTCGCAAAATAAATTTTACATCATTCAAAGTTCATTCACTACCCCCTACCCCCTTGAAACATGTCCATTTAGGTGAGAGAGTATTGGCGCTCGCCCGCGGCGACTTCCCATCTTTAATATACAATTATTTAATTTTGTTGAAATAATTTGATTAGAAAATAATAAAACAAGAAATTAAATACCAATATTTACTTAAAAGTACTAAAAAATAATAAATTTTGTCGATATTTCCTTTTCTTTTTTACAGTAAAATTAGAGGGTATAACTAAAAAAAAAAATAAAAATCGAAAAATAAGGGACACCCTAGTGTATATCCATCAAAATCTCGACATCGAATTTTTGACATGAATCCAATAATTTCTCTCTCTCTATATATTAACATATATATAGAGGTAAGAGAAAGTAAAAAAGACGACTTTCTAAAGTGCACAGGAAAGAAATACTCGAGCCAAAAGGGTTTTTGAAGTCTTGATAGGGGTAGGGGGGCTAAAAGCGGGCCTGGCAGCTAGTTATATTTAAAAAAAGATAGATATTTATTTTCAAGCACAGACTATTAATTATTAAGGGTTATTAAATCAAAATAAATTGATTAAAATAGTAGGTCAGAGGAGGCCAATTAGTTTGAAATTACCCTCGTTGTTGTTGTTGTTGTTGTTACTAACATTTTGATTAATTTCTTTGTTTATTGCCCGGTAATTATGAAGGGTGGCAAGGATTAACGACCCGGATAGAGGATGGAGGAGATGTCACCCACCCATTCATTGCCCCATGAAGAGAAAAGGAATAGAATGAATGAATGCTTTTGCACTCACATCGATCAAAAGAGAGAGAGAGCTGAGTGGACAAAATTATTTCACCATCCCCCCTCCCCCTCTCTTTTCAAACTACTTGACCCAAAAGACAAAAAAAAAAAAAAAGGAAATTTCTTAGATAGGGTCATTCACACTTAATATGGAATTCGATCTGTCTTTCGTTAAGAGAAATTATTGAGGAGTGAATTAAATTTGTCACACATTTTAACTTTTTTTACTTTCACTTACCTCTATATATGCTAATATACATAGAGAGAAAGTATTGGATTCATGTCAAAAATTCGATGTCGAGATTTTGTTGGATATACATGTTTTGAGGTCCCCCGAGTCCAAAAAAAAGTGGTTTTCGCAAGGGGGTTAAAATTTTATATTTAAGTTTGATACCCTCCTGGACCGTGAAAATAAGCTTTTAAACAAAATCGGCCAAAGATTTCTAATTCTTTACTGATGTACTTTTTCAGTACTTTTCGATTTTCTCAGAATAGGCTGCAACGCTGTACATTTTCCCAAAAGAGAAATCAGTGACTCCAAATTTTTTCGCCCATCTATCAGCATGTCGCGTTACAAGTCGTGACGTCAGAAGAAGGATATCATTATATCAAATTAGGGGTAGGGAACCCCATTATCAGGGGTTCACAAATCTCTCACCCGATTTTAATTAAATTTAAAATGACGCCTCTCTATGGGGTAAATAATTGAAAAATGGAATTCCAGACCTCAGAAAGTTCTACTCCCCCACCCACCTCCTCTCCTTTTATTTATTTATTTTCTTGGATTTTTTAGCATTTATATATTGATACTCGATTACTTATAAAGTTATTTGACACCTACTGTTTTTTTTATTTTGTTTTTAATATTTATCTATCTTTTTTTAACGTTGAGAAAATATAATATTATAATAGATAGATATAATATAATAGAATATTCCTCGGATGAGGAAGCGTAATTTCAAGAGAACACGAACACAAACATAATTTATTAAACAAAAAATTGTTTTTGGCATACAAAATGATATAACAAGCCAAGAAGAGCCCTTGAAATTGATTCCATTGGTGGAGTAGGGCGGCATTGCATTTCATTGGGGGATGGCATTAACATATTATGTTCACTCAACTATTGAAATTATATAACATTTAACTAGTGTCTGAACCAAATAATTGATTTAGATTTTCACGATTATTGTTATTAGAAATAAAATAATGTAAATTTTTTGGCATAAATCAGTGTTAATATAAGCAAACAAAAAAGTGTTATTAATTACACTAAAATACAACGTTTCGGCTACTAATTTTGCTGCCGTCGTCAGGTAGATGCAGTCATAATTCTGCAACCGAAACGTTGTATTTTATAGTAATTAATAACACAATTTTATATTATTACTAGTTTTACTTTCTCTTACCTCTATATATATATGTTAATATATACCGTATAGAGAGAGAAAGTATTGGATTCATGTCAAAAATTCGATGTCGAGATTTTGATGGATCTTCACGTTTTGAGGTCCCCTGAATCCAAAAAAGTGGTTTTCGCGACATGGTCTGTCTGTGTGTTTGTCTGTGTGTGTGTCTGTCTGTGTGTCTGTGAACAAAATATCTCAAGAACGAAAAGAGCTAGGAGGTTGAAATTTTATATTTAAGTTAGGCACCTCCATGGGACGTGACACGAAGCTTTTGAACAAAATCGACCTAAGAGTACTAGTACTTTACTGATGCAATTTTTCAGTTTTTTTCGATTTTCTCAAAATTTGCTCCAACGATTTTTTTTAAAATTCAAAAATCAATTATTTTTTAGATTCTCTATAAAATGTATATTCTCATTTTGTGATTGAAATCTTCTGAAGACCACTTTACTCTTGTAGTTCATAGGGAAGGATAGGAGAAATGGTTGCCATGGTAACAAAATATAAATATTTTCCCATACTTATAAATTTTACATCTTGAATTCAATTGTACCCTACTGTCGGAAACTAAATACATGTCGACACAAAAAATCTGGTGTGACAAGCACAGTACACAACTTTCGATTACCGAAGGTAAGAGAAAGTTGTGTGCTGTGCGCCGGTCACACCAGATTTTTTTGTTTGCATTGGATTATATATAATTTTTTTTGTCAATTGTGCAAGTAACATTAAATATTGAGGAGGCAATGGCTAAGCCGGCTAAGCTTAGGATTACGGAGTCCGAAGTCTCAACACGACTCGGGTTCGGATCTAGCTTGCCGCAAATAATTCAACCATCCTGCCGAAGTCTCCTCTTAGGGTAGGTAGGGGGATAGCCCCATCGTGGTATCACAAAGGGCCTAATGGCCTAAGTGTGTTCCCCTCTCTGGGAACGGCCACTTCAACCTAACCTAACCTAACATTAAATATAAATTTTTTTAGGACATATTTCATAAAAAATACTATTAATTATAGCATTTGAAACAATATTCCGTGCTTAACTCAATTTTTAATGTTTTTTGGCGCTTGACACACTAATGCGTAACAGGGCTCAATTGTTGTTTAGACGTTCTTTAAAATGTATATTCTCAAAAGTTAATTCGATCCAGCATACTCGTTTCTCAGCATTTTTTCTCTTTCTACTTCAGTTATTGGCCTCTCTAGGCAGGTATTTCATTGATATTAGGAAGGGTGAGAGGAAACACCTGGCACACGCATAGGCATCAACCGAATTCATATTCCAAGAATACTAAACGGATTGATGTTTGATGCGCTGCCATGTTATACTGGATATATAAATAAGCTCGTATATATTCCATTAAAGTGCCTGCCCTCTATATTTATCGTGCATATCACCTACCAATACGTGCTTGTGAAGCGTGCTCTATATTAGTCTAACTCAAAATAAAACAGCGGATCTAAATTTTGTTTGAAGAGGTATATGTGATTATTACAAATTACTTGCCAGGGAGACTTCGCCCCTTCAGATGGCTCTGGCCCGCCGCAGGCCGGCCCTCTTCTTTTCTTAATCAAGTACCGCAATTTTTCAGTCAAGAAATGCATAACTATCTTTTTTATTAAAAATCTGGTGTGACTGGCGCACAGCACTCAACTTTCTCTTATCGAAGGGTGTGCACCGTGCTGTCACACCAGATTTTTTGTGTCGAGATATATTTAGTTTCCCCTAGCACCTTAGTTTCAAACTTGCGTTTTAAATTATTATTAGGAGAATTTTTAATTATAGACCACATTTTTGTATTAAATATTTATTAAAAATATATAAATACTGTACAACGTTTCAACTGCTTATTCTGCAGCCGTTATCAAGCACTCTCCACTTGCTCCGACTCACAATTGTCAGTTCACTTGAGTCGGAGCAAGTGGAGAGTGCTTGATAACGGCTGCAGAATAAGCAGTTGAAACGTTGTACAGTATTTATATATTTTTAATAAATATTTAATACAAAAATGTGGTCTATAATTAAAAATTCTCCTAATAATAATATTTCAAACCACAAAAGCTTTAATAAACACATTGCGTTTTAAATGTTGACTGGTTGAAATAAACTATGGTTATTTTTCAAAATTTTAATCTCATATTTGGATATTTTATACACAATAGAGAAACTTAAATAAATACATAAGAAATGGAAAGAACTTTTTAAAATGTGCAAAAAGTTGGAAAGGGGACCGGGACCCCCTTTTGAATCGAAATTAACATCCAAATCCCCATAAAGGGATTTAACATTGGCTCTCTTTTTTTTGGAACGAAGAGACGGAAAATGAATTTAAAAAATCTGAACTACTACATCAGTAAAGTGTACTTCAAAACACTTTTAGGGCAAAATGAGAATATACATTTAAAGAGTTTCTAAAAAATAATTGATTTTTGAATTTTAATCAAAATCTTTGGAGCGAAAATCGAAAAAAACTGAAAAACTACATCATTAAAGTACTAGTACTCTTTGGTCGATTTTGTTCAAAAGCTGATTTTGAGTGTCAGGGAGTGTACCTAACTCTAATATAAAATTTCAATCCGGTAGCTCAATTATATCATGCTAAAAATCGTTACACACAAGCAGGTCAATTTGCGGGACCCACTTTTTTGGACTCAGGGGACCTCAAAACATGTATATCCATCAAAATGTCGACATCGAATTTTTGACATGAATCCAATACTTTCTCTATATATTTCATATATGGGTTAAGAGAAAGCAAAAATTAACAGTCTTATTTTAACGGAATCTTTTTCTATATATGTATATAATGACGGAGTGTCCGTCTGTCTGTCTTTATCCAATCAGATATCTCTAAAGAAAAAAAAAAAACGAAAGGAGTAAAAAAATCTGGTTTGACTAACCGAATAGCATATAAGTTTCTCTTACATTTATTTGAAAATTGTGTTTTGTGCTTTTCACACCAGACTTTTTCTGTCGTCATATACGATCGTATTTAGTTTAGTATCTATATAAAATATAATAATGGCGTGTTCGTCTGTCTGTCACTCTCCTCTCTGTTTGACTAACATTCTTATTTTAACTGAATCATTTTCTATATGTATGTGCATAATGACGAAATGTCCGTCTGTCTGTCTTTATCCAATCCGAACTCCATCATCGATATCTCTAAAGAAAAAAAAATAGAAAATTTAAATATATAACAATTTTTATAATTTTTCATTTGAGAGATTAAATTATTTATTAATAATTATTTTAATTAATTATCTTTAATTTTGGATTTGACTTTAATTTTTCAAAGAGCAAGACAAAACTCAATGCTTTTCAATGTTCAAATTCATTTTCTATAATTTTTTGTCCCTCCTTTTTTGAGAATTTTGGGCCCGAGTATTTTTCTTGGACTCTCCATAACGTCCTAACGTCCTCTATAGGACTGTATTTCGTTGGAAATTTCCATTTTTTTTTTTTTTGTCCACTTAAAAAGATGTCTTTTATTTAAGAGGTATTTAAAATAAACATATTATTAAAAAAATTCTAGAAAATGAATTTGAACAATGAAAAGCATTGAGTTTTGTCTTGCTCTATGAAAAATCAAAGTTAATTAATTGAAATAATTATTAATAAATAATTTAATCTCTCAAGTGAAAAATAATAAAAATTGTTATATAATTAAATTTTTCCTTTTTTTTTTTTCTTTAGAGAGATCGATGATGGAGTTCGGATTGGATAAAGACAGACGGACAGTCCATTATTAGATTTTATAGATACTCATTAAATATATGACGAAAGAAAGTCTGGTGTGAGAAGCACAAAACACAACTTTCAAATAAATGTAAGAGAAACTTATATGCTATTCTGTTAGTCACACCAGATTTTTTTACTCCTTTCGTGTGGTTCAATCGAATTTGACACGGCGTCAGAGATCTTGATGCTAGTATGTCCCTTCTTTCATTTTTTTAGAGAATAAAAAAAAAGGAAAAATCTGGTGTGACTGGCGCACAGCACACAACTTTCTCTTACCTTCGGTAATCGAAAGTTGTGTACTGTGCTTGTCACACCAGATTTTTTGTGTCGACATGTATTTAGTTTCCGACAGTACGATACATTCGATTTTCAAGATGTAAAATTTATAAGTATGGGAAAATGTTTATATTTTGTTACCATGGCAACCATTTCTCCTATCTTTTCTATGGAGTACAAGAGTAAAGTGGTCTTCAGAAGATTTCAATCACAAAATAAGAATATACATTTTAAAGAGAATCTAAAAAATAATTGATTTTTGAATTTTAAAAAAAATCGTTGGAGCAAATTTAGAGAAAATCGAAAAAAACTGAAAAAGTGCATCAGTAAAGTGCTAGTACTTTTTGGTCGATTTTGTTCAAAAGCTTCGTGTCACGTCCCATGGGGGTGCCTAACTTAAATATAAAATTTCAACTTCCTAGCTCTTTTCGTTCTTGAGATATTTTGTTCACAGACACACACACACACACACACACACACACACACACACACACACAACACAGAGACAGACCATGTCACGAAAACCACTTTTTTGGATTCAGGGGACCTCAAAACGTGAAGATCCATCAAAATCTCGACATCGAATTTCTGACATGAATCCAATACTTTCTCTCTATATATTAATATATATTACATATATACATAGGGAAGAGAAAGTAAAAAAATCTGGTGTGACTGGCGCACAGCACACAACTTTCTCTTACCCTTCGGTAAGAGAAAGTTGTGCACCGTGCTGGTCACACCAGATTTTTTGTGTCGAGATATATTTAGTTTCCGATAGCACCTTAGTTTCAAACTTGCATTTTAAATGTTGACTGCTTCAAATAAACTATGGTTATTTTTCAAAATTTTAATCTCATATTTGGACATTTTATACACAATATAGAATCGTAAATAAATACAAAATTTCATAAGAATTGGAAAAAAAAATTTTAAATGCGTAAAAAGTTCCAAAGGGGACCCCCTTTTGAATCGAAATTAACATACAAATCCCTATAGGAAATTAACATTGGCCAAATGCGAAGAGAAGGTAGAAAAATTTAAAACGCGAAGAAAGAGAGAAAATAGTTTTGTGAGAGAGAGAGATATGTTTTCTCCGAAAAAAAAAATGGGCGTTTTTTTTTTTTTTTTTTTTTTTTTTTTAAAAACATTCACACTTTTTTCTCATTCACACTCACACTCACACACACATTCACACTGTCTTTTCGGCAGCTCAGGCCATATAAGACATTTACGATAACCGTTATTTATGAATTTATATATATTAGGGTCCAGGCATTTTTATTTAAGCCATCTGGTATCCAGATGGCTTAAATAAAATCATCGGACTGCCTAAAAATGGGCGTTTAAATAATAATTGATTTTTAATCTAATAAAAAGAAAAAGATTTAAATTCGGTTACCATGGCAACCATTTATTTCTCCTATCTTTCCTATGAAGCACAAGAGTAAAGTGTGCTTCAAACAATTTTGAGGGCAAAACGAGAATATACATTTGAAAGAGCATCTAAAAAATAATTGATTTTTGAATTTTAATCAAAATCGTTAGAGCGAATTTTGAGAAAATCGAAAAAAACTGAAAAAGTACATCAGTAAAGTACTAGTACTTTTTGGCCGATTTTGATTAAAAGCTTATTTTGTCGGTCCCGGGGGTGTTTAACTTAAATATAAAATTTCAGCCTCATAGCTCAATTCCTTCATGCTTAAAATTGAACACACACAGACACACACACACACACACACACACAGACAGACAGACAGACCATGTCGCGAAAACCACTTTTTTGGATTCAGGGGACCTCAAAACGTGAAGATCCATCAAAATCTCGACATCGAATTTTTGACATGAAACCAATACTTTCTCTCTATATATATATTACATATATACATAGGTAAGAGAAAGTAAAAATTGACCTACATAACATTTTGAACAAGTCTGGATGCATTTCTTTTTTTTTTTTTTTTAATTCTTAAACACAAGAGAAAGAGAGGGAATCGATTGAATCGAGTTGTTGAGAGGCCGGCTCTCTTTAATACAGGCTACGTAGCCTCAATGACATTGAGAAAATCAACGCGTCATCAACCCCCCTCCCCCCACCCCGCCCTATCCTCTTTACTCATTCCCCTTCTCAAAAAAAAAAAAAAAAATCTCGAGAGAAAAAGAGAAATGATATACAAGGTGGTGGTAGTGGCTCTGGCTCTCACTTTATGATTCCTTTTGTTGCAAACGTTTTTTTTTTTTTTTTTTTCTTTTTGGTGGTTGGCCAATTGAGTTGAGTCAAAAAAAAAATAATATTTTATTTTAAACTTATAAGAAAATGAACTTATTATATAGGGTGAGACAAAAGTCACAAAGAGGGTTTCAAATGATTAGTAAATTTTATTAATTAGTGAATTTATTTATTTTTTTTTGCTGCATAAAAATCCGGGCTCTATTTATAATAAATCTTAAATTTTATATACAGTATATTTCTCCTTATTCTGGACCCACAACGAAGTAAAGAGGAAAGGAAAAAAGTAAAAACATTTTTACTTTTTTTTTTTTTAATTTATTTTAGGATCTTATTCAGATTAGATTAATTCAATTTTCTCGATACATAATCCCTAATGAAGAGGCATCAATTGATTCCTATATGAAATGTGTGATGCATAATTTCAAGGCGCTCTTGAAGAGTAGCGCCTCTAGTGGCGAATCGGACCAACTAATAGTGTCCAGCCAGGCGTTATTTTTTAATCTTTCGCTATCCAATCATTTCTTTTAATTCTGTTTGAGCAACTTCCGTTGGATTCTATATACTCAAAAAATCTGGTGTGACTGGCGCACAGCACAGCACACAACTTTCTCTTACCTTCGGTAATCGAAAATTGTGTTCTGTGCTTGTCACACCAGATTTTTTGTGTCCACATGTATTTAGTTTCCGACAGTTCGGTGCATTCGATTTACATGATGTAAAAATTTATAAACGTGGGAAAATATTTATATTTTGTTACCATGGCAACCATTTCTCCTATCTTTTCTATGGAGTACAAGAGTAAAGTGGTCTTCAGAAGATTTCAATGACAAAATGAGAATATACATTTTAAAGAGCATCTAAAAAATAATTGATTTTTGAATTTTAATGAAAATCGTTACAGCGATTTTTGAGAAAATCGAAAAAAACCTGAAAAGTACATCAGTAAAGTACTAGTACTTTTTGGCCAATTTTGTTCAAAAGCTTCGTGTCACGTCCCATGGGGGTGCCTAACATAAATATAAAATATCAACCTCCTAGCCCTTTTCGTTCTTGAGATATTTTGTTCACAGACACACACACAGACACACAGACAGACCATGTCGCGAAAACCACTTTTTTGGATTCAGGGGAGCTCAAAACGGGTGTATCCATCAAAATCTCGATATCGAATTGGGGAATTATTTGAGCCTCTATATTTATAGACCTTTTTACTTTCTCTTACCTATGTATATATGTAATATATATATAGAGACAGGGATGGGCGTTAATCAGTTACCATGTAGAGAAAGATATTGTACAAGATGGCGGCTACCTGGCATTTGAGCCTTATGGCAGGTAGCCGCCATATTGTCCAATATCTTTTCTCTTGATGGTACATGTATTTGAAATACAAGATACCAAATACAATATTAATTGGTATTTTGTATCTCGTTACAGCATAGGCAAAATAATTGCTATCTTGTATTTCGTTACATTTTTTAGTAATTGGTATCTGAAATTCGAGATACCAAATACTTTTTTTTTTTTAATTTGCCGCAGTATAAGAATCTTGCAGAGGGAGCTGAAATCGTTTTAATTTATTTAATATTACTGTATGTATGTAATCGTCGTGTGGGTTCTCTGCTCCGGATCTTAGTAAAAACCAGTAACGAGAAGTCAATCAATCCGCCAAATTTTCACTCTTCGTTAAAAAACTTTTTTGCTTTCTTCTTTCAACCAGCTCTGAATGACTAAAGGCTCTAACAGACAGAACGCGAAATTCGCGTCGCTCAGGCTACGCGCGTATTTCGCGGCGAAAGGCGTTTTTGCTAAGCCACACAGGAAGCGTAATCTGGGCGTACGATCCGGTATTGTGTATATGTTTCAACAACCTTTATTTAATGAATTTATAAATATTTTATAAATAAAGTATTATATTACGAAAGAAATAGAATATCATTGGAAAATTAGATTTTATTTAAATCTTATTTTATTAATGATAACTTTGATTAAATATTTTTCGAGGCTTGTAAATTAGAATAAGATAATACTATTCAATTACCTCGATTCGGACTTTTTACTAATCATAGATTGGCTGCCAAGAAAAAACATATTTTATTATTTACTTTTATTTAGTTAGAGGCGAAAAAACAAGTGTTTTTAACTCTATAAGTTTTTTTATTTCATTACTCATCTTGATGATTCGCCTGTTCGCGCGAAGGAGTTGTAATTTTGTACAACTCGAAAAAAGCTGTCGCGCGAAAGAGAGCGTTTACGCCGCGTAAGTTCGCCCCCTGTGTGACGGGGATGATACAGTCTTGCCTTATACAACATTTCGCGGCCTTTCGCGGCGTTGAAAAAACGCCAAGCGACGCGAATTTCGCGTTCTGTCTGTTAGAGCCTTAAGATGTCAAATTTATAAACATGGGAAAATATTTATATTTTGTTACCATGGCAACCATTTCTCCTATCTTTTCTATGAAATACAAGAGTAAAGTGTGCTTCAAACAATTTTGAGGGCAAAACGAGAATATACATTTGAAAGAGCATCTAAAAAATAATTGATTTTTGAATTTTAATCAAAATCGTTAGAGCGAATTTTGAGAAAATCGAAAAAAACTGAAAAAGTACATCAGTAAAGTACTAGTACTCTTTGGCCGATTTTGATTAAAAGCTTATTTTTCCGGTCCAGGAGGTGTTTAACTTAAATATAAAATTTCATCCTCCTAGCTCAATTCCTTCATGCTTAAAATTGAACACACACACACACACACAGACAGACCATGTCGCGAAAACCACTTTTTTGGATTCAGGGGACCTCAAAACGTGAAGATCCATCAAAATCTCGACATCGAATTTTTGACATGAATCCAATACTTTCTCTCTATATACCGGGTGGGCCATTAGTGCGTGGACGGAAGATTGTGGGCTTATTAACAGACATTTTTAAAGTTTGTTGATTGTATATAATGTGGGGCCTTTAGGGCTACAAATTAAAAAATATTTTTGTTCCAAATGCACTTTTTATACAGGGTGACCCATATCAAAGTTATGTTTTTTTAAATGGAACGCCCTGTATATTATTGCATATTTGGATTCTACGGCCAATTTTAGTATGACTTTATGTCATGCAATGTATTTCAAACCAAACCGTTTAGCCGCAAATCGGGTTTTTGTGAAAAAACTGGTGTCTGGAAAAAAATTGAATATCTCGCGAACCATAAGATTTAGGGGACTGTTCTTTTGTGATGTTAATAACCATGAAATGTACTAATGTAGGCCAGATGGGTAACCCGGAATTATTCTTATGTTGGGAGATATGGCCATGCCAATTTGGAAAATTTCAAACATGGATAACTTTATTTTTTCAAATGGAACATGCTACTTTTTTTGATGCCAAGGGACGTGAAATTTAATTCTCTTTCTAATGACATAAGGTTGTCTATATCTATCTTTGGTAGTTTTCTTTTTATTCCGAAATATCTGATAACGAAAAAAAAATACATTTATTATAGACAAAACCATTTTAAAAAACAATCCAAACGCAAACAAAATTGTAATAAATGGAAAAGATATGCTAAATATTCGAAAATGTATTGAAATTTCCTTTAAAATCATTTATTTGAACTCCTCGAAGAAGTCCCGCTTGCTAAAATTGGGGTATGATTTGTCAACAAGATGGCGCACCTCCTAACCTGAACATAACCCTAATTTCTTTTTCGTCAAGTTCAAATAAATGATTTTAAAGGAAATTTAAATATATTTTCAGGAATATTTAGCTATTTTCCATTTATTACAATTTTGTTTTTGCGTTTAGTTGTTTGATAGGGTTTTTTTTATAATAAATGTATTTTTTTTCGTTATCAGATAAAAACATTATCGGATTAAAAAAATACCAGATAGATATAGACAGCCTTATATTTATTAGAGAGAATTAAACCGCGTCTGACGCGAGAAATTAGCATGTTCCATTTGAAAAATAAAGTTATCAATATTTGAAATTTTCCAAATTAGCTTTATAATCTCCCAACATAGAATAATTCCGAATTCCACTACGTGTACGATTACATGGTTTGCTTATCACAAAAGAACAGTCCCTAAATCTTAAGCGCGACTATTTAAATTTTTCGACACAGTTTTTCACAAAAAGCCGATTTACTGGATTTATATTGCATGACATAAAAAGTCATATACTAAAATTGGCCGTAAATCTCAAATATGTAATAACTCTGGGGCGTTCCACCTAAATATATAACTTGAAATGTTACCCTATCTATAAAGTACGTTAAACAAAAAATCGAGTTTTTAATTTAGCTAAAATTTACATCTATATATACAGTCAACAAACTTTAAAATGTCTGTTAACAGCCCACGTCCGTCCCGCATTTTTTACCCGTGTATATACATAGGTAAGAGAAAGAGAGAAATTAAAGTTGCTTTTATTTATTTAAATTAATTTGGACTGCATCCACCATTTTATCAAATTTTATATTTAAGTTAGGCACCCCCATGGGACGTGACACGAAGCTTTTGAACAAAATCGACCAAAGAGTACTAGTACTTTACTGATTCACTTTTTCAGTTTTTTTCGATTTTCTCAAAATTTGCTCCAACGATTTTTTTTTAAATTCAAAAATCAATTATTTTTTAGATTCTCTATAAAATGTATATTCTCATTTTGAGATTGAAATCTTCTGAAGACCACTTTACTCTTGTACTCCATAGAAAAGATAGGAGAAATGGTTGCCATGGTATTAAAATATAAATATTTTCCCATACTTATAAATTTTACATCTTGAATTCAATTGTACCCTACTGTCGGAAACTAAATACATGTCGACACAAAAAATCTGGTGTGACAAGCACAGTACACAACTTTCGATTACCGAAGGTAAGAGAAAGTTGTGTGCTGTGCGCCAGTCACACCAGATTTTTTTACTTTCTCTAATCTCTATATATGTTAATATATTGAGAGAAAAAAGTATTGGATTCATGCCAAAAATTCGATGTCGAGATTTTGATGGATCTTCACGTTTTGAGGTCCCCTGAATCCAAAAAAGTGGTTTTAGCCACATGGTCTGTCTGTCTGTCTGTGGTGTGTGTGTTCAATTTTAATCATGAAGGAATTGAGCTAGGAAGTTGAAATTTTATATTTAAGTTAAACATCCCCCGGGACCGAGAAAATAAGCTTTTAATCAAAATCGGGCAAAAAGTACTAGTACTTTACTGATGTACTTTTTCATTTTTTTTTCCAAAAATTCGCTATAACGATTTTGATTAAAATTCAAAAGTCAATTATTTTTTAGATGCTCTTTAAAATGTATATTCTCACTTTGCTCTCAAAATTGTTTGAAGACCACTTTACTCTTGTACTTCATAGAAAAGATAGGAGAATTGGTTACCATGGTAACAAAATATAAATATTTTCCCATGTTTATACATTTTACGTCTTGAATTCTAAATTATATGCGGAATCTAAATACATGTGGACACAAAAATATGGTGTGACAAGCACAGAACACAACTTTCGATTACCGAAGGTAAGAGAAAGTTGTGTGCTGTGCGACAGTCACACCAGATTTTTTTTTAGATTGTATTTTTTATTTATTTTATTTATTTAAAATTACAATATCGTTTCTGGTTGGGTCTCTTCGTTTTCCTGTACCACCACTTCTTCTTCTTCTTCTTCTTGTGATGCCATTGAAACATTGCGTGACGTGTCGGTTATATTCAAAAGTTGTTTAATAGCTCGCACCAATTCTTGAGCTGCTCTCCCATTCCAGTTGTATTCTAATGGCGTAATTGGGAGATTCTATTTGCATATTAAAAAGAATTTTAGCGCTTGGCGGAAGAACATTTACGTACATTTGTTCTTATTTACAATAGAAATAAATGGAATGGCTTGGTACCACTGTATTTTAATTTTTAATTTTATTATTGGAGTGTTCAACAGGGAAACATCTTGAAAAATTATTATTTTTGCGTAGTACCTCTAAAACTAAATTTTTTTCTTAGTCTTAATTTTTTTTTTTTTTTTTAAGAACTTGATGTTGGGTTATGGCTGTGGAGATTTAATCAAGATTCGCAGGGATTAAATACAAAATTTTTTATTTAATTTCTATTTGCCGACGTTTCGGTCTCCAATCACGACCTTCATCAGGACAAATATTGTCAATTATACACGATCTTAGAATTTTAATATTCATTGCAATTAAATATACAATTTCTTTTTACTTTGATATGTACAAAAATATTATCATATACTTGCTATTCGGAGGTCTCCAATGTTGAAGGTTGTGATTGGCAACCGAAACGTCGGCAAATAGAAATTATATAAAAGATTTTTTATTTAATCTCCTGACTGCAAAGTCCCTGCGAATCATTACTTACTGCTGTTTTGCTTATCATTGTACGAAAAAATTGACCGAAACGAGTAAGTATCGATACTTTTCAATCGATACCGAGTAGGTACTCGATACTTTGCGACCGATACCAGTATCGAGTAAAAGTATCAATACATCAGTCATGGGCGTACCCAGCGGGGAGAGGGGGGCAGATGCCTTTAATTCGAAGGCTTTTCCCCTCTATATACAAAAAAGCTATGTCACAATCTAGACGACCATGATCTGCCTCCCCCCCGCCCCTCTAGATTTGATCCTGGGTACGCCCATGACCTCAGTGGTATCGTTTCATCCCTACCCACACATATACATACCTGACTCATTTCTAAATTTAAAACATATCCTAAAACTACTTCATTTTCTATGTATCTTATGTGTTTACCAAAGAAATCAATTGTTTGTGGGAAAGGATTTAATCTAAAAAAATTCTCAATGACAAATAGTGATGCTAGTAGGAAGTAAGAAACCCCAAATGAGTAGGCAAACAATTTATCTTTTCTGGCGAGATTTTGTATATGTTAGCAGGCGCTGCCGGATAGTGGCGCCTCAAGTGGCCGATTGACTAACTATCTTTCTTGTTGCCTGTTATGAATGCTTTTACGTGTAGTAGCGAGAATAACAACCTCGCATCGTAATCACACTGTACGTCAAAAATATTTCTTAAGAAGGCCTGTTCTAATCTATCTTACAATGATAATGTAATTTATTAAAGTTTAATATGAAATGATTAATTTCAGGAGAAGTATGAGTAGTGAGGAGATCAAGGCAGCCAAAAGCAATAAGGAAAAAATATATTTCTCTTTCGCTTTATTTTACACACTTGTCGACGTTTCGGCCTATATTTCGACTTTCATCAGGCAAACAGGACATTGAAGGCTTGAATATCGGACGGAACGGCAAGAAGTGTGTAAAATAAAGCAAAAGAAAAATATATTTTTTTCTTTATTGCTTTTGACTGCCTTGATCTCCTCACTATTTAATATGAAATATCTTATACATTTCTAAGTAAATTTAACACAAATACAAATCATTTTAATCAATTTAATACAATTTAAATAAAATAAAGACAAAAATGTCAATTTTCAATTTGTGGGACAAATCAACATATTAAAAAATCCGATATGTTTAGTTGGATATTAAAATTTTTTTAGAGTATTAATAATAAAAACTTTTAAAAAAATGCTTTTATTTAAATTGAACTAAAAAAGAGAGAAATAATTTAATTGTTCTTGTTAAAATTGTTGAATATTTATGACTTAAAATAAAAGCTTGGGGCGCACATTGATAGGTTAAAGAATTGTATATACTTAGAGTCTTGGAAACACTTTGAAGCGCCCCAAGCTTTTAATTTAAGTCATTAATATTCAACAATTTTAACAAGAACAATTAAATTATTTCTCTCTTTTTAGTTCAATTTAAATAAAAAAAACATTGTGTGGTTTTATGAAACCACGATGCAAGTGAAACTTTTTTCGGGTCGTAGGCTTTTAAGTGAAAATTTTCAGAAAATTATTCAATTAAGGGTATTAAAATCGCGTTTTTAATCTTAACTTAATAATTGGAAAATGGGAAATCAATTGGCGTATTTTAAATTAAAAACTGAGAAAAATATTTATTTAGTATTTGAATCATTTTAAATTATTTTAAAATTATATTTTATCAATTTAAAATTTTTTTTTTTTTTTTTCATTAAAAAAACATTCACACTTTTTTCTCATTCACTCACACTCACACACACACATTCACACAGTCTTTTCGGCAACTCAGGCCATTTAAGACTTTAGACGATAAACCGTTGTAATTAATATATATATTTGGGGTTCAGGCATTTTCTATTTAAGCCATCTGGTATCCAAATGGCTTAAATAAAATCATCGGACTGCCTGGGTCCGAACCCGCGACGTTTGGTATAGGAGGTAGGCACGCTACCTACTACGCCAAACTCGGGGGCCAATTTAAAAATTGAATAATTAAATCTCACAATTATTTTTTTATAATTCGTCATATATATTAAATTTCAACTTTCCTATTTTTGTCGTCATGCCTTGTGACGTCATAACTTGTAACGTCTCGGCCTTTGACGTCACGGCTTGTAACGCGACATGTTGATAGAGAAACGAAAAAATTTGTGTCGATCAAAATAAAGTTTCACTTTAAAAGCATTTTTTTTAATTATATTTTTATCTTATTTAAACCCTATTTGCTTAATAATTCAAGTTTTTATTCAAGTTAGCACGCTAACCTTTACACTAAACCCCGAGGGCTACGTTATTTTCGACGCACAGTGTTTTTAGTATACAATAATGCTATGTAAAATAAATCTATCTCTATTTTTTTTTTTTTGAATGTGAGAAGTTCCTCACTTGAGTCTTATACAATTTGGTCTTACCATAAAGGTAATAAGAAGAGAGAAGAAATGATCCTACCTTTATGATCTCAATGTGTTTGTTCTTAATGGAGACGGGAAAACAGAAAAAGAGATTAGGAGGTATATTATAGCAACCATCGGAGAAGACACCTAATGTGGCCCAGGATGCGCCTTGCCACCAGGCAGCCATCTGCTCTGCCAGAGCGATTCCAGTGCTCATTGGAGTTGACAAGGGGAATCCTTGCGAGAGGGACTCGTTCACACTCTATAATCATTAAATCAACTATTAGGCTAATAAGTCTCAAAGATTTATTAACAATTATTATTTTTTATCTTAATTAAATTATATACAATAAAAGTTCGGTAATTCGTAAGGCCGCGGGTTCGAGAGTTTGGTCGAATTATCGGGAGTAGAAAAAAAAGAAACTTGACTCTTTCCTTCCCCCTCTTGAAAACAACGAATTAAAGAGCCTTTTAAGCTGCAAATACAAATTAGAAGACGTTTTAAGTGACCTCAAGCATAAAAATAATACGAAGGCTCTGAAATGTATTGTTTTTATACCAGTTATCGGGTTTTTTCTGAGGACCGGCAAGTTTTAGAATAAGAACAATCGAGCTACGAATTATCGGGATTCCACTATATATTATTACATTTTTTCAAAATCTCTTATGGAAATTTTCTCTAAGTTCCCAAATTTTAAACAACCCTATACGGATGGCTCAAAGATGGGTTCGAATGTCGGCTGTGCAGTCACAACGGATAGTTCTCAGCGTTACTTTGGGCCCCCAGCACTAGTATTTTTAATGCTGAGTTAAAAGCACTCGAAATTGCTTTAATCACTATTAAGGGGCTACGGGAGCGAAGTGGTTACGCATGTTTTTCCCGCTAAGATGGCGTTGTGTGTCATTAAAAGCATGCCCAAATAATGCGAACATTCTCAGATTTTTAATAATTTCTGACTCAATGAGTGCTTTAAAGGCACTCCTCAAACTATACTCGTTTCATGCGTTGATCCAGACAATCCAGACGCTCTATGATGATCTAGTCAAGGAAGGTAAAGAGATTGTATTTGTGTGGGTTCCAAGTCACAAAAACAAAACGGTTTGCTAAGTTGGGGGCAAACAAGGAGTCCCTAGACTTACTCACGACTTTCTATAAGGATAATAAAACACATGTCAGAAAGTTAATCTTGAACAATTGGGAGTCCAGTTGGACAAATATTGAAGGCAATGCTATAAGAATGGTTAAGAACAATGTCTTTCCTCTTGTTAAGTACGATCGGTGTCGTAGAGAACAAGTAATTTTAACAAGGCTGAGGATCGGTCATTCCTTCTTCAATAAGGGGCATCTAATAAACAGGCAGACCCCTCCATGGTGCCTCAAGTGCAGTGTCCCCATAACTGTTGCACATGTCTTGACTGATTGTCCCCTATACCATCAAGAAAGACTGAAAAATGGGCTGATCAACAAGGGAGTAGATACAATTCTGACCTGTGAGAAATATTTTGATGGATTGTTCGAGTATCTTAAGGACGTTCGACTGTATAATACTATTTGTTTTAATGATTTTGATTTGAGTTCCAAGAATAAGATAAGGCTAAGGTGTTTAGAAAAATTATTAAAGAAAAAAAACAAAAACAAAAACAAAAAGAGATGGCCGAGAGAGTCAAGAGAGTGAGCAGCAGCGACACCAGAGGCGATCAGCTGTTTTCGATTGTGCCCTTCTGCCCTTGTTTTTTTTGATTGGCGAGGTGAGTCTGGCATCCCAGCATATTCAATATTTAAAGGCCTATAGGCGCAACATTTTTTTTTATTTTAAATCAATTGTGAAATCATCTGAATTTCTATTAAAATAATTATTTTCACTCAGAAAAATATATACATAGCCCGGGCAGCTTTTGATATTATTTTACTCATCAATGTTATATTTTTTTTGCTAAATACATATAGGGATCTATATATTTTTCTTGTTATTACACATTAAACATTTTTTACTTTTTTAAATGTTAACCCACCTAATTGTGCTGGCCCTTTTTTCGTAACAATATATTTTACATAATTATATAGATAAGGAAAAGTAAAAAATAAATTTTAAACCTCCAATAGTTGTGATTTAACCCAATGATCCTCTTTGATGACAACTGACAGAGGCACGTGCTCCTTTTTATAATTGATATAAGTGGCATGTGTGAGATCCAAATGATAAGTGCCACTTAGATTGCCCCAAATGGTGAGCCTGCCGATTTTGAACGGGTTGCATCCAGTATGCGCTGCTAAGAAATTGCGTAAACGATTCTCAACGTGTCTTGCAGCACATGCAAATTGTTGAACGGGAATCTTCTTATCGCAAAAATGATAGCATAAAAGGGCATTGAGTTGGGATAATTTCCCGTAAAATAAATAGAGGGCCTTTTCTGGGGCGAATTTCTTTATTGCCATTCCCTAGATAAATTAAATAAACGTTAAAATAACATTTTAAATTATATAAGAGCTTGTTGCTTCACTTCTAATTAACTAGCTATCTCTCGGATAAGATTTTCGATTCTTCACAGTTTAAATGATTTTTTGTGTCGACATGTATTTAGTTTCCGACAGTACGGTTCCGGTACATTCGATTTTTCAAGATGTAAAATTTATAAGTATGGGAAAATATTTATATTTTGTTACCATGGCAACCATTTCTCCTATCTTTTCTATGGAGTACAAGAGTAAAGTGGTCTTCAGAAGATTTCAATCACAAAATGAGAATATACATTTTATAGAGAATCTAAAAAATAATTGATTTTTGAATTAAAAAAAAAAATCGTTGTAGCTAATTTTGAGAAAATTGAAAAAAACTGAAAAAGTGCATCAGTAAAGTATTAGTACTCTTTGGTCGATTTTGTTCAAAAGCTTCGTGTCACGTCCCATGGGGGTGCCTAACTTAAATATAAAATATCAACCTCCTAGCTCTTTTCGTTCTTGAGATATTTTGTTCACAGATACACAGACAGACAGACAGACACACACACACACAGGCAAAGAGACCATGTCGCGAAAACCACTTTTTTGGATTCAGGGGACCTCAAAACGTGTATATCCATCAAAATTTCGACATCGAATTTTTGACATGAATCCAATACTTTCTCTCTCTATATATTAACATATATAGAGGTAAGAGAAAGTAAAATTAAATTTAATAGCTCATATTATCATTAGCTTCGCAACAATAACAAAGTGGAATTCAAAATGATCAGGCCTGATGTAATTTATCTGAATGTTGAAGTTGATGCGTGGATGTGCAGGCGGTTCCAGCAGCTGGTTGACACGCTAGCTCGTTTCGGTGTCTTTTTCAGAATTTAGTTTAAAAGGTGTACCAAACAGAAAGATTGATGAAATAATCAATGCGTCCGCGATTGTATTTGAACAACGGAAGAAGAAAAAAATTTTTTGGATCGGATGATGTTGATAAGTTGGTGGTTGGATTCGCCTTGTGTCTGTGTGTGAGTCTGTGAACGTACAAAAAAATTTCGAAAATCAAAAAATAAGCTTCTATAAGTTGTAGATGTGGGTCCTCGGGGTTTGGTGTAGAGGTTAGCGTGCTAACCTCATATACTAAACGTCGCGGGTTCGGACCCCATGCAGTCCGATGATTTTATTTTAAGCCAATTGGATACCAAATGGCTTAAATAAGAATGCCTCAGGGGCGTATATAGAAATTTTTTTCGGCGGGGGGCCCAAAATCAAAAATTTTTCTGCGGAAAAATTTTTTTTTAACAAACTAAATTTTTTTCACACGAAATTTGTTGCGGAACATTTTTTCTTTTGCGGAACCAAAATTTTCCATCCTACGGAAAAAATTGTTGCGTTGATGTCTGTATATCCCTATATATGTATATGTGTTTGGCAAATTTCGGGGGGGGCCCGGGCCCCGGCCCGGCCCCCCCTTATATACGCCCCTGGAATGCCTGGACCCCTATATGTATATTAAATCAATAACGGTTATCGTAAATGTCCTGAGTTGCCGAAAAGACAGTGTGAATGTGAGTGTGAGTGTGAATGAGAAAAAAGTGGGAATGTTTAAAAAAAAAACAAAAATATAGTGGTCGCTGGAAACTCTCAAAATTAGCACCAGGAGACGCGTACCTTAAAAACAAATGTATTATATACTATTATAGTGTTCTTGTTTACTATATCGATGATTTGCTATCTGCCGGATAAATTTGCTAGTTGACTAGAAGTGAAGCAAACGGTTTAAAGAAATAATATATTACCATTATTCTTTGCATTTTGTAATTGAATATCAATTGTTTATTGGAACATCTTAGGAAATATGAATCTGGAAGGTAACTCGCCATAAAGACAACGTCAATATCTTTAAAAGCAACTTGCAAATCGGTCACTACTCTTACTTCTGAAATAAATAATAATTGCTTATTTTGTTTTAATGATTACACACGGCAACACTGATTCTGTGGCATGTGATTTATTAAATAATTTTAGGTAATTTTGGTCTGCTGATTACGAAAATAATAATATTTTTTGTTGAAAGAGGTAAAAAAACAAGAAGAAAATGCAGCCAATGTAATTTCTTTATTAATATTCAGCCCACAGCTAACGTTTCGATCCTACGTTTGGACCACCATCAGAGCTAAAAATATACAATTATAGTCAGGATTCGCAGTGACTTTGCAGCCAAATAAAAAATCTTTTATTTAATTTTTATTTGCCGACGTTTCGGTCGCCAATCACGACCTTCATCAGGGCAAATATTGTCAATTATACACGATATTAGGTACTTTAATATTCATTGCAATTAAATACAATTTCTTTTTACTTTGATATGTACAAAAATATTATCTTTTACCGGCTGCTCGGAGGTCTCTTATTTAAATCAAATTGCAATGAATACCTAAGATCGTGTATAATTGACAATATTTGCCCTGATGAAGGTCGTGATTGGCGACCGAAACGTCGGCAAATAAAAATTAAATAAAAGATTTTTTTATTTAATCTCCTGGCTGCAAAGTCACTGCGAATCCTGAGTAAATCCTCACAGCCAGAAAACAATTTATCGTACTACAATTATACTTTCCCCGATGACGGGAAGGGTCTCTGGGGGGGGAAAGTATATGATGCCTTTTTTGACACAGCCCCAGATATTCTGTTTTTACATAAATCATTTAACAACTATTATCATTGTAAATTGTAGATATATAAAAAAAACTATAAATGTTCTCATTAATTTGTAAATATTTTTCGCTCTGATGATGGTCCAAACTTCGGATCGAAACGTTAGCCGTGGGCTGAATATTAATAAAGAAATTATTATACATTGGCTGTATTTTCTTCTTGTTTTTTTTTTTACCTCTTTCAACATCTACTCTACAGCCTACACCCCTGTTACAATAATATTTTTGTTGAATTGACTCTATTTTTTTGAGATAAAGGCAATCCAATTTATACTGGAAACAGTAGCGTCATTTCAACTTTTTTTGGGGGGGGGGAAATTTTTTTTTTTAATTACTTACAAATAGGTAGCCTACTCTAATTTGGCCAAAAGATATTTAATTTAATTAATTGTTTAATTTTGTACAGTTTATATACTCGTAAGTTAGATATATTTAGAAATATTTTATTTAAAAGAATAATGTAAATGTGTCCTTGGAGGGGGCAAATGCCCCCCCCCCCCCTAATGACGCCACTGAAGAAGAACGCTTGTGCGGGATTTCCTATGGTCTTGTTTATCCTGAGATCCAGAGTCAATTTAAACAAAATAATTTATCGGCTCAGTACTTCGTCATCATATCTATTTATTATAAATTAACTTCATAAGTTTTTATGCCTCAGAAAATTTTTATTTATTTATTTTTTTTGTTCGCCTGTGTAATTTACTTTTGAGAAAAGGAAATCCAGCATCTTCAAGTTCCATTTTAAGTCCTCTTGCATGGTGCGCTTTAGCTGGTAGAGTTAACAAATAGATATTCACTAATTGTTTATTGCCAAAAACTCGGCCCGAGACGGCCTCGAAAAGTAATGTTCTGTTTGTCACATCATACGCTCTTGTTATTAATACTTTGATCGATTTGCGTAGAAAACGCTATAATAGAGAAAACAAAATAAATAACAAAAAAAAAAAATAAAAAATATATCTTGGACTTTTTATGCAATCGATGATATTGACTAATCAATTGCTTGGCAATTTAATCCACTATTGAATATACTCAGGGTGATTTTGGGAGTAAAAAATCTGGTGTGACTGGTCGCACAGCACACAACTTTCTCCTATCTTCGGGAATTAAAAGTTGTGCACTGTACTTGTCACACCAGATTGAATCGACATATATTTAGTTTCCGGCAGTACATTAAAATTCAAAATGTAATATTTATAAACGGGGGAAAATATTTATATTTTGTTACCATGGCAACCATTTCTCCTATCTTTCCTATGAAGTACAAGAGTAAAGTGGTCTTCAGAAGATTTCAATGACAAAATGAGAATATACATTTATAGAGAATCTAAAAAATAATTGATTTTTGAATTAAAAAAAAAAGAAATCGTTGGAGCGAATTTTGTGAAAATGAAAAAAACTGAAAAAGTGCATCAGTAAAGTACTAGTACTCTTTGGTCGATTTTGTTCAAAAATTTCGTGAAGCGTGCCAGGGGGGTGCCTAACTTAAATATAAAATTTCAACCTACTAGCTCTTTTCATTCTTGAGATATTTTGTTCACAGACAGACCACTTTTTTGGACTCAAGGGACCAAAACGTGTATTCAAATTTTGCATCCAATCCTTTTCTACAAGTGATAGAAAGTAGAAATAATAAGACTTCTTTTGGCCCGAATTATTTTAATCTCATCTTGTCAACGTTTCGGTGACTAAATGGCATTTACTCGGAAGGCGGCTCAGCACAAAGACAAGACCTTAAAGTGCGCGATTTTAATTTTATTAAAATAATTTTTTTTGAAAAAAAAATTTTAAATCTCTGAGGTGCTCGGAGGGTAATTACCCCCCCCCTCCCCTTTGTATCCGCTCTTGTTCTGACATCTCTTGGCAAATTTTCGTAATAGGTGTTTTTTTTTTTTGGCTTACTTTTTAAGACACATAACCAGTGGCGTAACGTTTTTTAGCTGGGCCCCCCCGCAACCCTTAATTCGGGCCCCATTATTAGACCATACAAAAAATATTTTTAAAATACCGTATATCCCTGAACCCTGAGGGCCCCGGGCCCTCTCAAAGAGAAATTTTCATTATTTTTTTTTTTATCTAAATTTTTTCCGTTTTTATCGGAGATACAGATTTTTAGCCCGGCCCGGCCCGTGGGCCCGTTTTTATCGGAGCCCTGAGGGCCCCGGGCCCTCTCAAAAAGAAATATTTTTTTTCATTATTTTTTTTATCTAAATTTTTCTGTTTTTATCGGAGCCCTTAGGAGATACAGTTTTAGCCCGGCCCGTGGACCCCCCAAGGTCCGGGGCCCCCGCATCGCGGGGTCTGCGGGGGCGTACGTTACGCCACTGCACATAACGCCATCTTATCGGCAAAAACATGCGTAACAGAATCACTACTACTCTCCCTCTTAAATATATACCATACCAGATATAAAAATCTGGTGTGACTGGCGCACAGCACACAACTTTCTCTTACCTTCGGTAATCGAAAGTTGTGTACTGTGCTTGTCACACCAGATTTTTTGGGTCGACATGTATTTAGTTTCCGACAGTAGGGTACAATTGAATTCAAGATGTAAAATTTATAAGTATGGCAAAATGTTTATATTTTGATACCATGGCAACCATTTCTCCTATCTTTTCTATGGAGTACAAGAGTAAAGTGGTCTTCAGAAGATTTCAATCACAAAATGAGAATATACATTTTAAAGAGCAACTAAAAAATAGTTGATATATGAATTTTAAAAAAAATCGTTGGAGCAAATTTTGAGAAAATCAAAAAAAAACTGAAAAAAGTGAATCAGTAAAGTACTAGTACTTTTTGGTCGATTTTGTTCAAAAGCTTCGTGTCACGTCCCATGGGGGTGCCTAACTTAAATATAAAATTTCAACTTCCTAGCTCTTTTCGTTTTTGAGATATTTTGTTCACAGACACACAGACACACACACACACAGACACACACACAGACAGACAGACCATGTCGCAAAAACCACTTTTTTGGATTCAGGGGACCTCAAAACGTGAAGATCCATCAAAATCTCGACATCGAATTTTTGACATGAATCCAATACTTTCTCTCTCTATATATATATTACATATATACATAGGTAAGAGAAAGTAAAAACTGTCTGAGAAAATTAATGGCATAGGATTAAGAGGCACAGGATTAAGAACAGACTATGGACGTAGCTAGGAGGTCCGGGGGGAGGGAGGTGTGACTCCCCCCCCCCCCACACAAAAATTAATCCAAATTTTTTTGTCACTTTTCATTATTTTACTTTCTCTTACCTATGTATATATGTAATATATATATAGAGAGAAAGTATTGGATTCATGTCAAAAATTCGATGTCGAGATTTTGATGGATCTTCACGTTTTGAGGTCCCCTGAATCCAAAAAAGTGGTTTTCGCGACATGGTCTGTCTGTGTGTCTGTGTGTCTGTGAACAAAATATCTCAAGAACGAAAAGAGCTAGGAAGTTGAAATTTTATATTTAAGTTAGGCACCCCCATGGGACGTGACACGAAGCTTTTGACCAAAATCGACCAAAAAGTACTAGTACTTTACTGATTCACTTTTTCAGTTTTTTTCGATTTTCTCAAAATTTGCTCCAACGATTTTTTTTTAAATTCAAAAATCAATTATTTTTTAGATTCTCTATAAAATGTATATTCTCATTTTGTGATTGAAATCTTCTGAAGACCACTTTACTCTTGTACTCCATAGAAAAGATAGGAGAAATGGTTGCCATAGTATCAAAATATAAATATTTTCCCATACTTATAAATTTTACATCTTGAATTCATTTGTACCCTACTGTCGGAAACTCATTCACACTCACACTCACACACACATTCACACAGTCTTTTCGGCAACTTAGGCCATATAAGACTTTGACGATAACCGTTGTAATTAATATATCAATTGGGGGTTCAGGCATTTCTATTTAAGCCATCTGGTATCCAAATGGCTTAAATAAAATCATCGGACTGCCTGGGTCCGAACCCGCGACGTTTGGTATAGGAGGGAGGCACGCTACCTACTACGCCAGACCCGGGGGCTGTCGGAAACTAAATACATGTCGACACAAAAAATCTGGTGTGACAAGCACTGTGCGCCAGTCACACCAGATTTTTTGCTTTATAGTTGTGTTTTTTTTGTTTTGTTCTTTTTTTCTAAAAAAGCTGTGTCTGTGCTTGTCTATGTTTTTGCGAGAGAATTTTTTGTATTCTACAAAAATTTCTTCACAAATTATACTTAATTTACGTTTTGAGAAGGTTAAATTCATTTGAGCTGGGGGCTCCCCCAGGCCTCCAGGAGGATGGATGGTCCTGTGCCCTCCCTTCTAGGGGGGGGGGGGTTAGCCAATTTCCCTAACTACGTCCATAGATGCGGCTAGCAAATTAAAAAAAAAACTCAAAATACCTTGTGACTCATCTCTCTAAAACAAAAAGGTTTTTGTTTTCTTTTTTTTGCTTGTTCTAATAAAAAAAATTTCCGTTTTTGTTTTATTAAATAAACAACAAATATATTTTGTTTTTATTTAAACATGTTAAGATGGATAATTAACACAAAAAAAAAAAATATTAAAAAAAAAATAATTATCTATCTATATATATAATTCGCTAATGTCCGTCTGCCTGTCTGTCACGCTCTGTTTTCCCAACTCCCCGTTGGAATTTCGAAACCAAATTTTATATGCTTAGAGAGGATCTTCTAGAGATGAGAAGAAAACTATTTTCGTCTCGAAATAAACAAACTTTTTGAGTTATTAATTGTTGAAGTTATGATTTCTCCCAAAGGAAATGTTTGAGGAAACATTTATGTATTCTTTGCATTTATGTATTCTTTGAATGCAAACAAATCCTCAAGCAAGGAATAATAATAATTTTCTTCTCATAATTAAGAAAAGGCGACGGTCGGATGCAGGCGGACGAGGGGAGTCCAGGGGGGAGACGCCCCTTTGGATAGGCGCCACCCCACACCCACAAATCCCAGAAACTTACGGAGAAAAATTTTTTTAACACTTCTAAAATTTTATTATATTAGTATAAGGGGTGTAGGGGGGGAGGGGTTACAACTCCGTTGGTATTGATGAAAATATATATATCTCTTTTATAAATCGTTTCTAACTTGATAGAAATTAATATTAAACATAAAATAAATAAAAATTCGGCCATGAATTAACCTTAAAATAAATAAAAATTTCACAATTGCTTAGTAATCCTCCATTTAAGAAAGAATCAGGAAGAGAATATTATAAATAATACTTTGACCCAATTATAAAACAGCTGATTTCAGGTTTTTGAATTCCCACTGGTGATGACGTCACACGTAAACAGAGATCACTTGTCTGGCCACATTTGACAAAAGCCAGCAGCATATTTTATTACATATCTGATACTTTTTTTTTTAAGTTTGCTATTATTAATCTTATACTTTGGTGATGTGTACTAAAACAATACTTATTTGTAAAATCAATTCTTATTTCAGTGTATTAATTAATAATTGATTGAATAACCTAAGAAAAAGAAATCATTGCTAAAATCTAATCACGTAAGTCTTAATCCAATATGGATGAAATTTCATTTTATTTTTATTTTTTATTTATATATTTTCTATTATATAGCATTTTCAATAAATAATTTATTATTATTATTTTTTTTTTTTTACAATTAATTTCTCTTATTCTATCTTCTCAGAATGATTGATCATCTTATTTAAATAATCATACATAATAAATATTTTATCTTAAAATTTAATAATTTATATATCTATAGAAGCATTTAAAATATTTCAACTAATCAAATCAAATAAAATGCAAACATATGCTACTTGGATCAACTGTCAAAATCATCTTTTTAGAAAGCCATTTTATCATTATTTCTTCTCTATATATATTTTGAGAGATTTTAAATTTAATTTGCAGATTAAATAATATACTATTATATTTTCATGTAAATAACTTATAATTCTTTATTTTTTTTTTTATTATATATTTATTTTATATTTTTCTTACACTTTTTTAATTTAAAAATCTTGACTTTTTATTTTAGATTTTATATATATATATATGTTTGATATGAAGATGTTTTATTGATTAATTAATTTCATAATAACAATAAATCCATAGTTGCCTTTTATGATAATCAAAAGCTCAAAAGGAACCCTGCAGCTGAAGTTGAAATTCAGTCGCAGAAGGAAACAAAATGATCCAAGAGGGAAAGCCCTATTTCCTGAAATATCATCAAGGCAGTGTCAGAGGCGTTTCATTCTCTCCTAGGGTAAATATAATTATTTTATCTTTTGATGTCAATTAATGCAACTGGTTTATTTGAAGATTTATATATACATATATCAGTATGTTCTGGAAGACTTCCTTGACAGGATAGAGTGGCGTTTGTTGTTTACATGTCGACATTTCGTTTCTTCTTTTGGAGCCATTTTCAAGAGTGTAGAATTAGAAAGTAATGGTAGAGGTGATTTGTTTTCGAAGTCTCAGTCTTGCTGGTCCCCAGGTCTAGTTGGTGGATCTTAGATATTTGGATTTGCTTCTGACACCTAGGAGTAGGTTAGTTGTGAGTAATCGTGTTTGTTTGTTTAGTTTGAGTTGACTTAGGACATTGAATCTTAAAAATTTCTCCAAAATGAGAGCTGAAACGTCGAGTAAATCTCAACAACAAACGCTATTCAATCCCAGAAAGTTTTTCTTCATATATATATATAGGGTTGGAAACAAAATCTTTGCGGATTTCACTAACAGATCCCGTACCTTCAATTTTTTTGCATGTTTACATCTTCACACATATAAGACCTTTTGATATGTTATTTTTTACAAAAGTATTTCAAAAGTGAAAATTGAATTTACTGCTGGATGTCAGATGTATTTGACAAATGGTAAGAGTATCATCAGGCTTATATCAAATAAAAACAATTAGATTCTTCAATGAATACAGTAGAAGTAATTTTTTATAAGTTATTGTACTTTTAACATATGTATCTGAAAGAATTATGACATGTACTGTTAAAAGTACAATAACTTATAAAAAAAAATATCTTTTACAGTAAAATTATTAATTGAGGAATGTAATTGTTTTTGTTTGATATAGGCTTGATGATGACTGCTGGTGGGTCGAAACTGTATTGAGGCGCGCTTACAGTCTGTAAATACGTCAGTAAATAAGAAACTTCCATTTTCACTTTTGAAATTCTTTTGCCAATTTTCCTCTGGCTGTTTCTACATGATTAATGTTATTTTTTGCCCCTCTATGAAACATGCAAATTTACAAGTGATCTGCTAAATAGTGTGTATCTGTAATAAGCTTAAACACCAAAGTGAATTTTTCTCAAATTTTTGTTTTTTATTTTTGTAAAGGAAATAATGCAACACAGACTCACAAAAAGTTATGTACAGTGAGGGACAATATTAAGTAACGACCATGCGTTTTCTACTTGTGATTATTTCATTGCTTTTAAAAAAAATTCATATATTTTTTAATGGAAACCTTTCATGGTTCAAACCTAGAAAATTTCCAATAAAGATTTTCATTTTCTTTTATAAAAACAATGAAATAATCACAAGTAGAAAATGCATGGGTGGGACTTAATATTGACCCTCACTGTACTATGTATGATAATGAAGTCTTAAAAGAATGGCAGAGTCAGTACTGTTTCGCCAAATTTCTTCTGGCTATTTTTAATTATTTGACGAGTAGCGCTTTGAGATCAATGTTTACCAAATAAATGCCATAAATGATACTGATCGTCATAATTCAACAAGGGAGATAGTCGAGAAACTGAATGTATTGTATATATGCATTATTATTAGGGGAATTTTTAGTTATAGACCACATTTTTGTATTATTTATTAAAAATATAAATACTGTACAACGTTCACTTGATTTGGACCAAGTGCACAGTAATTGATAAAGGCTGCAGAATAAGCATCGAAACGTTGTACAGTATTTATATTTTTGATAAATAATTAATGCAAAAATGTGGTCTATAACTGAAAATTCCCCAAATAATAATAATTCAAATCACAAAAGCTTTAATAAACACATTCTTGATAAATACATTGTATATATACATTCTTCTTGGCCACCTCTCATCACGACAACACCAGGTTCAAAACATCTTAGGTCATTCTGCAAATATTTCTGGAGCTTAATAGTACATTAAAAATGGCAAAAGATTATATTTAATAATGGGCGTTTTTCTTTTCTTCGAAAAAATAAGCATTTCATAAATTTTATAAAATTTGCATTCATGGAATAGTTATCTGCTTGATATTGGATGGGAGTTTGTGAAGGTTTGCAAAACGTCTGTTGCTTGTACTGAGGATGATTCCATCCCACTGGGATCGAAATCTATAAATAAACGGATAATATCCAAAGTTATTTAGTTTTTGACCGACGGTCCTTAGATTTTTTAATTTAATTTATTTGATAAAAAATTTTATTTTTTTCAAGGATCGTTTTCTCTTCTGTTCTGGCGCTTGTGATGGAAAAGTCAATCTCTATTCTGCATTGAATTTAGAACTTTTGATGTGTTATCAAATTTCATCATTGACTTTGGCTAGAAATGTTACTGCAGTTCGATTCACCATGGATGGATCCAAAGTAATTATCAATCACTATATATATATGATATACATAGGTTTAAATTTTAAATTGAACCGTTGCTTTTTTAGATCCTAGCTGCAACAACTGCACGTCGCTTAGCCGTTGTCGATGTTGAAAGAGGTGAACAACTTCTCGCTTATGATAATTGTGCATTTAGTGGAAGTGAACGTACAGGATTAGCCACCGATCCGAAGAATCCTCATATCGCCGTCTCCGTTGGTGTCAACGGCAAAGGATTAAGCCTTGTTGATTTGCGTATGCCACTACCTCTCGATTTCATATACGATGTACGTTTATACTCTTTTTTTTTCTAATTGTTTGCAAAAAAATCTTTGTGCCAATTCTGTGATTATTTCATTATTTTTTTTAATTCCATTTCCTTTTATTAAAACAATGAAATAATCACATGAAGAAAAACGAAATTGTACATTAAAAATTTTTCTAAAAAAAAAAATTGATTGGAAGTATAAATATAGCATTTCCAAATTTAATACAATCACTTTTTAATATAAATAATACGTATAATTAAGGGAGTGTAGTTCCGATTAATAAAGAAAGAAAGCAGGAACAGCCTCTGGATGGTTATTTGAACATTGAGACGTTTCGGGTCAAATTTATTCTCCTAGATTCATTAAATAATTTCCAAATTTAGTTATCGGAATGCTCTATATACTAAACAAGAAATCGCTTAACTTTCGAGTTAAAAAAATGAGTTCACATATAATTAGCTATCTCAGGTATAAGGAAAGATTTGTGATATTAGCATTTTAATAAAGGCATCATTTATAAAACTTGATAAAAATTAAAATAATTAATTTTTTTTAACAAAAATTTAAAAATTTTCAAAAAAATAAATAAACACTGCTTGTATTCCTAATTTCATCCCTTCCGAACTTTGGGTCTTAGCTAACTAACTACCACCTGAAGGCG
>JAKCPI010016011.1:0-22363 GCA_023213315.1 Euborellia annulipes
TTCTTAATTATGAGAAGCCTTGCCGGCAGCCTTTGGCATCTAGACAGGGGGCTTTGGGACCAGAGTATTTTTCCCGGACTCTCCATAACGTCCTCTATTAGAGTGTAAGATTTCGTTTCAAAATTCCACCGGGAAGATGGTCAAACAGGCAGTGAAAGACGGACACTCCGCTATTATATATATATATATAATACCAATTTAGCGGTGCCTCCTTGAGGATTTGTTTGCATTCACAGAATATATAAATGCGAAGAATACATAAATATTTCTCTATACATTTCCTATGGGAGAAATCGTAACTTTAAGAATTAATAACTCAAAAAGTTATAGGAATTTCGAAATAAAAATAATTATCCTGTAATCACTAGAAGGCCCTCTTTAAGCATATAAAATTTCGTTTCAAAATTTCAACGGCAAGTTCGTCAAATAGAGCGTGACAAACAGTCAGACAGACGGACAGACGGACATTAGCGAATTATATAGGCTTTATAGATTATGTATTATTTATTGAAGTATAAAAATATATAAATATGGGCCAGATAGACCCTATATGCTAATAGGGGATCTGATAATACCGGCTGTTAGACTAGCCTGCCATCTTTTGCAAGAGTCCTGAACGATTTGACAATTAATTTTTAAATAAATCGTCTAAACTTACTTTAAATTTTTCTTAATTAATAGTCTAGTTTTTTTTAGAGTACGTTTAGATGGCCACCCCTAGTCCCCCTTAATTAAGGTGAGGGTCTGCCGCAGGCGGCCCGAGCCAGCTGGAAGGGGAGTCCAGGAAGGTGAAGCACACCCTTCAGCAGGGTCCCGACCTTTGATCAAATTCAAAGATTTTCTGATGGTCACATCTCTATTTCTATCTCAAGCATTTAGCAGCTAATGAAGTTTGGATTATAAATAAACGAAGGAGAGAAGATTTCATCACAAGGAGCGAGAGAGAGAGAGAGAATCAACCTTGCTTATGTAGAATTTAACGACTCTCAAGTGATATCTCCACCAGAGATTTGTTGTTTTTTTTTAGGTCATCTGATAAAAATTTTTTTTTTTTTTTTACTTGATGGTACTCTCCCCGCTTTTAAAGGGTTTAACTAATCAATACACAAAAGTATTTAATCGCGAGATTAATCTACTCTCTTTTCATTGTGATTATAAAAAGCATTTTCAGCACATTTCCACTTGGTGTTTAAGTGAAAATTAAAGGTGTAGTAGAATAAAAGTGTATTTAGAAAAATTACATTCATATTTATCAGTCCGCGGAGCTATTTCTGTACTCTCAGATCTACCTCACATTCACACACACATACACACTGTCTTCTCGGCATCTCAGGCCATATATGACTAAACGATTCTCATTATTTGTTAATATAACAATTGGGGGGGTCCAGGCGTTTTCATTTAAGCCACTAAAAATCATTCATTCATAAAAATCTGTTAATTATTAACGAAATTATGAACAAAAACGTCAGCAAAGAAAAAACACAAGTACACTCACTGGTCGAAAAAAATGGACTTCTTTTTCTTTTACAAGTATAAAGAAAGATATGAGATTCTAGAAATATTTTTTTAAAAATAATATTTAATAAAGTTAGTCCGATTCTCAGAGAGGATACATTAGCTTCTCGTAGATAGGGTTCGCTTTTTAATTCAATAGAAGTCCATTTTTTTCGACCAGTGAGTGTACTTGTGTTTTTTCTTTGCTGACGTTTTTGTTCATAATTTCGTTAATAATTAACAGATTTTTATGATTGAATGATTTCTATAAAGCCAATGAACTATAGAATATCGTAAATATATGTTTTTTGCATTTAGGGATATCTAAAATTGTATTAGGGGTGACCAAAGCAAAAAAAATCTCAAAAATTTCGATTTTTCTAAGCATTTAGCCGTTTGCGGCACGTCTAAATGACCTCCGATTGGGATGAAACTTAAAATTTATATGTATTCTAACAATCTGCATAATTTGACGGGGTGTCGCGTTAAAAATATTTTGAAAATTCTAAATAAGAGCCGTTTTAGAACAGATTTTCTATTAATATCTGAATTCAGAATGAAAAAATGCTCTAGATTCACTAATCAGATTTCTTGTGAAGAAAACCTTGTCGACTAGTGTTATTTGTAAAGTAAATTGTCAGTAAAATTGATCACTCAGGCAGGCATCATCGAATTGTTTTTTATTTTTTAATCAACTTTTGATTATCTCTCTGATTCCTGAATAAAAATTCACAAAAATAAAAGCGATAGAGGGAAGAATTTCACAGGTCATTTCTCACACACCTGTTTCCTTCTCTTTTCTCTCTGTCTGTCTTTTTTTTTTTATTTCATCAACTTTGATGCGCATCTCTCTGAAATGAAGAGTTTTCTAAATTTTCAAATTACATTTCCTCTTCTTTTTTTTTTTTTATTATTATTATTATTCATCATAAATACACGCATTGACATTTGAATAGAGAAAGGAAGAAAGAAAAAAATATATTGGAAATATCGATAGAATGTCAATAGGGAAAGGATTAATGATCCTGGAAGAGATGATAAAAAATATATATAGGCCTATACGTAAAAATATTACCAATAAATTCAATACACTATTATTGGTCTTAATTTTGTGGTTAGATGTTTAGAAATATAACCACAACCTCCTCATTTTGGGGGAGAGATGGGGAGGAATCAGGGGGGATCGAGGTGAGTTTTTCGGTGGATAATTTGGTACGACCAGTCACACCAGTGTTGACATAAGTTTAGTTTTTGCCGATATATAAGGGCATGCAATAGTTTTGTCACGAGCAGTATGAGCCGTTACATTACATAGGTTTTTACTGGAGAGCGCACACTAAGTGACGTGACAGTAGAGTGACTTATTTGTCACTAGGGCAAGTAACTTCTCCGTGACCAAACTGTCACGTTCACATGCGCACACGGGTGACAATTTGTAATTTAAGTGTTTGTCACATTGGAAGAGATTGTTTGGTATTACTTTCTACTAGGGTCCGACCGAAACAGGATTTTTAGCCGAAACCGAAACCGAATATTCGGCCTCAACCTTAGTTTCGGCCGAAACCGTAACCGAAACCGAAACTTGTATTTCCTATAAAAAAATTTATATTTTTTTTTTTTTGAAATTTTTTTTCCCCTCCGTGAAAATCATTTTACCTTTTTTTTAGGGAGACGAAAATTTTTTTCTCCTTCAAGCGCAAATCATTTGACATTTTTTTTAAGACTCAAGTTTCGGCTACTTTTTGGCCGAAACCGAAACTACGGCCGAAATCATGATTTTTGGCCGAAACTGGCCGAAACCGTAACCGAAACCGAATATTCGGTCGGTTCCTACTTTCTACTTACTACCCTATATGGGCCCTGTTATGCAATGGTGTGTCAAAGACCAAACAATGAGTTTTGAGAAAATCAACATTAAAGTTTTTTGTTTTCATTGGATTATATATAATTTTTCTTGTCAATTGTGCAAGTAACATTAAATATAAATTTTTTTAGGACATATTTCATAAAAAATACTATTAATTAAAGCATTTGAAACAATATTCCATGTTTAACTCAATTTTGAATTTTTTGGTCTTTGACACACCATTGCATAACAGGCTCCATATATAAAATATAGAGAGAGAAAGTATTGAATGTGAGATGCACTCACTCAGGACTGTAGATGTATAAGGAAAGATGAATAGGTCTTTTCAGTCCATTAAAAAAAAACAAAATATAAAAAATATATTTTATTTTATTTTCTCCCAGACCAACGGTTTCGACCGCTAATGCTGCCAGTCTTCCTCAGTGAGGGGAATGTCTGGAATTACAAGAATGCCCTCCCATTACAATTAAAGTATTTATTAAAAATTTTTGAAACATATTAAAAAATGTTGTTACCTTATTTGGTAAAGTATTGAATTCATATCAAAAATTCGAATGCGAGATTTTGATTTTGATTTTAAAAGTTTCAGTAAATAATCAAAACTTGTTACACTCATTCTATAGAGTGTTTTCTCCAAATATTTCGATGGCATTTAAATCCACTTATTCATCAGCAGCTCACTCTAAGTTGAGATTTTGGAGAAGTGCCTTCGCGCCCTCGGGATTGGTGTATGGGTAGCGAGCTAACCTCGTATTCGGACACCAGGCAGTCCGATGATTTTATTTAAGCCATTTAGATACCAAATGCATGTGTGTGTGTGTGAGTGCGAGTCTGAATGGAAAAAAGTGTGAGTGTTTACAAAAAAAAAAAAAAAAAGGCTCGCGTAAATGAGTAGATGACTGTCACGGTGATTTATTTACAAATATTTAATTCCGTTGTAAAATGGACTTCGAAGAGACAGCAGTTAGTTGTTCGCGCTCTTTTAATAAAAAACGTAAAAACAAATGATTATTGGATTCATCCAATTTGGAGTAATAGATTAATATCGGGAAAATTTTATATCCTACATGAAAAAATTGAAAAATTATTCCGCGGCCCTCGGTGTAGAAGGCCAGCACTCTAGCAATTACACCAAGCCCGAGGGCTACATGCCATTATAACTCAAGATATAAAATCTGGTGTGACTGACGCACAGCACACAACTTTCTCTTACCTTCGGTAATCGAAAGTTGTGTTCTGTGCTTGTCACACCAGATTTTTTGTGTCGACATATATATAGTTCCCGACAGTACGGAACATTTGAATTCAGATGTAAAATTTATAAGTGTGGGAAAATATTTATATTTTGTTACCATGGCAACCATTTCTCCTATCTTCCCTATGAAATACAAGAGTAAAGTGGTCTTCAGAAGATTTCAATCGCAAAATGAGAATATACATTTTATAGAGAATCTAAAAAATAATTGATTTTTGAATTTAAAAAAAAAATCGTTGGAGCAAATTTTGAGAAAATCGAAAAAAACTGAAAAAGTACATCAATAAAGTACTAGTAGACTACTTTTTGGCCGATTTTGATTAAAAGCTTATTTTTCCGGTCCCGGGAGGTGTTTAAGTTAAATATAAAATTTCAACCTCATAGCTCAATTCCTTCATGCTTAAAATTGAACACACACACAGACACACACACAGACACACACACACACACACACACACACACACACACACACACACACACACACACACACACACACACACACACACAGAGACAGACCATGTCGCGAAAACCACTTTTTTGGATTCAGGGGACCTCAAAACGTGAAGATCCATCAAATCGAATTTTTGACATGAATCCAATACTTTCTCTCTATATATATATTACATATATACATAGGTAAGAGAAAGTAAAAATTCATAAACATGGGAAAATATTTATATTCTGTTACCATGGCAACCTTTTCTCCTATCTTTCCTATGAAGTACAAGAGTAAAGTGTGCTTCAAAAGATTTCAAGGGCAAAATGAGAATATACATTTTAAAAAGCATCTAAAAAAAAATAATTTGTTTTAAACAAGCAAACAGCGCATTTTGAGAAAATCGAAAAAACTACACCAGTAAAGTACAAGTAGTCTTTGGCCGATTTTGTTCAAAAGTTTCGTGTCACGTCCCAGGGGGGTGCCTAACTTAAATATAGCCATCTAGCTTTTTGACATTTCGAGCACTGGATAGGAATGAAAAAAAAAGAAGAAAATTGTCACATAACTCTAGCGATGTGAGTGAAGTCACACCATTTATTTATTAATTATTCACTAAATTGACATCATCATCATCCCTTTAATGTCATTTTGTTGATCAGTTTGGATTGGATACTAATGTGTCCCTGATGAAGATAGATGAGGCAAGCAAGCAACTCTTCGTCGATATTTAACTTCTTGCTGACAGGATAAGGAGCTGGAAGCTCTCTCAAGGGTCCTGGCCCTTTTCCCTCTTTGGCCTTGTGCATCATTCATTTCCTCTTCTTCTAAAAAGAATCTACTTAAATATTTAAATGTATTTTGTAGAAATTTTTTTTTTTTTTTTTTTTTTAAGCTTTAACTTTAATCCATTCGGCTTATCAGCAAGTTTACTATAATATATTATTCGTTGCGATCATGTCAAAAATTCGAGATTTCGATGGAAATGCATGTTTCGATTTTCTCTAAATTGGCTCTTACAGATTTTCTTCTTCTTTCTTCTCCTTATTCCCGCGGTAGGGGTTTTATTTGGATTTATACTTTTTTTTATCCACCTGTTTCCTATTATTCATTGGGAAAATACATTTGGATATCGAACTCTGAGTTGGGATATTTTCCCGTTTCCAACATCATTTGGAAACCTCCACTTTTATCTACTATTCGTCCTGATTTCCATCGTTGGGGTTAACGGAAGTCATCAGAGCTTCAGAAAGCCAGCTTGAGACAGCCGACTGTGGTCCTCAAGGCCCGAGCTGCCTCCACCTAAGTTCCCCACGAGATAACTTTGCTCATTTTAATTCCGTGAAATTATTACAAGTTTTTTTAATTTTATCAAATATTCAGTGACCTCCAATTGAGTTCATCTCACATCAATTATTTAATTTATAAACAATTTTAAAATATATTTTCACATCAACCTATATATTTGTATTTGAAAAATTGGTGACGCCTTATTTATTATTTTTAAATTAAAATATTAGCTAAAATATTACTGCCTTTTGATTTCTCTTCCCTTGGGGTGTATTTGGCCCATCCACCACTTTACTCTTGTACTTCATAGGAAAGATAGGAATTTCTCCTATGGTTGCCATGGTAACAGAATATAAATATTTTCCCATATTTGAATCGTTTATTTCAGAAACCACCTAAGTGCGTTTTTTTCAACTTTCGGAAAACTAAAAAAAACTGTTTTGCAGCTTAAGTATAGGTCTAGTCTACTTCAAATATTTTTTTATCAAATCATAAACATGCTATTGGGATAATCTATTTAAAAAATTATTTTTTTTCCTTTAAGTTTTTGAGTAATTAATTTTTTGAAAAAATTGCACTTAGGTGGTTTCTGAAATAAACGAGTGATTTTTTAAAAATTATTATTGAAATTAAGTCAAACCATTAATTTTTACCTGTTTTGGTATCAAAGGTAAGTAATAGACACACTTAAGTATAAAAAAGAGTGTTTTTACTATGCCTAAATCGAAAAATACAAGTAGACTACACGCTACAGTATGTCTATATACACAGCGTATATACAGAGTCGTACTGCAGTCCTTTGAGCCTAGCATTCCGAATAAGGTTCCGTTTGTATTTTTCTTCGTGCACAACACCACGCCTACGCTTGGGAATAGGTTCATCATCTGAACTATCCGACATGGCTTAAGAACTATATAATGTTATATTGTATTTACATGGTTTTATATTGTATTTATATTGTTTTGTAAAATGTTATATATTGTATATTATGGGGATGGCCTTTGGCACCCGGCTTAATAAAAAAAAAATAGCTTTTATGGTCAAGTAGCTAGGCGTTACATAAATAGGGCTATTTTTCGATATTTTTTTGCCTAAAAAATGAGGTTTTTCGAGAAAAAACTAATTTTCGAGTTAATTACTCGGGATTTTTTTATTTATTCTATTAGAGGATTTGTTTCTGCACCAAATGACATCTCATTTAGTCTGATTGGATTAGCCGTTCGGAATCTACAGGGGTTTAAACTTTCAAATTAGAATTTACCGCAGCGCGGTAAAATAAAATGATAGGAAAAAAATAAATGGTGAAATCTTTAGCTGAAAACTCATTCTTTCTAACCGTATATTCTCCATAATTATACCTCTTAAGACAGAGGAGTTATTCAAGCCGATAAACTTTTTCGTGCATGCCCCTCTAACTTGCCTCTATAGACACATGATTTGTAAGACGTTGTCACGTCAAAAAAAAACTATATAATGTAATAATAAACAACAAAATAACACCTAATTTTCATCGAAAACTCACGAAAACTAACTACTCAGTGTTAGGTAACCTTTGAATCAAACCAGCGAGTCACAAAACACGTGATGTCTACAGGGCACGAGTGAAATTTACTGCAGAAAGAACCTAAGCGACGGCTGCGAGTCACAAAACACGTGATGTCTACAGGGCATGAGAGAAATTTACCGCAGAAAGAACCTAAGCGACGGCGCTTGGGTTCTTTCTGAAATAAACGGATTTTTTTCAAGGCTGCCAAATAGCATTGCTGATGAGGAACATTGGTTATTTCGGCACTAAAAGATGTATTTACCTTTAAATTGTACATTAGCACCAAAAACACATTTTTTGAAATTTTGTCCCTTAGGTGCTTTCTGAAATAAACGATTCATTTATAAATTTTACATCTTGAATTCAAATGTACAAAAAATCTGGTCTGAAGAGCACAGAACACAACTTTAGAAGGTAAGAGAAAGTTGTGTGAGGTGAGATCAGTCACACGAGATTTTTACTTATGAATTTGAAGTGATCAAGTATGAAACTAATTTGCTATAGGAAACTAAATATATCTCGACTCAAAAAAAAAAAAATCACCTGTGACAGCACAGTACACAACCTTGAGGGGGTTCAGGAGCGACGTCTAAACGTACTTAAAAAAAAACTAGACTAATATAAGAAATTTTTCAATGCAGTTTTTTTTTAAATGAATTAAATTCATAAGAGATTATTGGGACATCGAGCTATAATTGTTTTAATGGCTTATTAAAAAATTATCGTAATTAATTTTTTTGTTATCAAGCAAAAAAACAAAAAAACAATCTGTCCCAATAATCTTTAATTTGTTTTAAATTTAAAAATGAATTTATTGTTATTATTAATCAAATATTAATAAAGAAATTTTTAAAATAAGCTTAGATGATTTATTTAAAAACCAACTGTCAAATTAGTTCAGCATTTTTGCAATAGATGCCAGGCTAGTCTAACAGACGATATAGTATTAAGCTATATCTGGCCTATATTTATATATTTTTATGCTTTTATAAAAGATACACAATATATAATAACATTTGCCCACGGGGCTTGGAGTAGTCGGTAGCGTGCCTACCTTCTATACCGAACGTCGCGGGTTCGGACCCAGGCAGTCCGATGATTTTATTTAAGCCATTTGGATACCAAATGTCTTAAATAAGAATGCCTGGACCCCAAATAATAACATATATTCATAACGGTTATCGTCAAAAGTCTTAAATGGCCTAAGTTGCCGAAAAGACTGTGTGAATGTGTGTGTGAGTGTGAATGAGAAAAAAGTGTGAATGTTTTTTTAAAAAAAAAAAAAAATATAATAACATTTATAAAGTATTTATTGTTAAAAGATCAATGAAAATCAACCAAATGCATTAAATATTATTAGCTACCATTCTGACATCTCTTGACAAATTTTTGAATTACTTGATTTTTTGGGCATACTTTTTATGACACACAACGCCATCTTATCGGGAAAAACATGCGTAACACCTTCGGTCCTATTCCGTCTTAAATCAACGTCAAGTCCCACCATATTTTTTTCTAAAAAAAAAATACAAATTTAGGAAACAGTTTTCCATATAAATAAGTTGGAATGATTTGCAACTTCATTTGTATATGATTAATTATTCAATTATATTATCTCTTGACTTGCATAGATGCATAGATAGAGGGTTTCTGTCCATTATCCATAAAACAAATTAAAAAATAAGAATAAATGAATGTGAGACACAAAATAACAAAAAAAAAGAAGCTTATATTTATAAATTAACTTGATTAAGATGAAGAGATTCAATCTTCAAGAAATTTCTCAAGAGATCATATCAACAAATATTTATTATCATTAAAAATAATTTATTCTTATCTCTTTTTGAATCCAAGTTAAGAAGAATAAAGAAGGATGAAATTGTCCTCAATTTGAGTTCAATTTATTATTTGTGATGCGGGACCTCTTGTGGGGGACGTAAAATGATCGCTACGGGCATTCTAGTCGAATTAGATCAAATAGATCGATTTATGGGTTTCGATTGAATACGATTCTTCAATATTTCCTATACATGTTTATTCGGTAATTTTAGAGAATCTGATAAATATTACAAAATAATCGATTTAGTAACCTTAAATGGACCCTGTTACGCATTAGTGTGTCAAGCGCCAGCTACCGAGTTTTGAGAAAATTAACATTAAAGTTTTTTGTTTTCATTGGATTATATATAAAATTTTTTTTGTCAATTGTGCAAGTAACATTAAATATAAATTTTTTTATGACATATTTCATAAAAAATATTATTAAGGGGCCATCCATTAATTACGTCACACCTAAAAGGGGGGAGAGGATATCACCAGAATGTGACATTATGTGACAAGGGGCTGGGGGGGGGGGGTGAAAAACCTTGTGACGTCACATTTCAAAATTAAGGATGTTCCTGACGTCCAAATTCAGAATGAAAATGAAGCGCCTGATTTACCAGTAATAAATAATATGAAATTAGTGGGTCCAAAGTCGATGGACACAAGATGATTAATTTTTGTATTTTTAATTAGCATAATTAGGTGTCTATTATTGATAAAATTGGAAAATGTGTGACGTCACATCAGGGGGGAGGGATTTTTAAAAATGTGACAACCAGTGACAAGGACGGGGGGAGGGGTTAAAAAGTCTTCGTGTGACGTAATTTATGGATGGCCCCTAATTATAACATTTGAAACAATATTCCGTGTTTAATTCAATTTTTAATTTTTTGGCGTTTGACACACTAATACGTAACAGGGTCCATATAGTTCTTCATTGTGTTTAAATGTGTTTTCCTCAAAATTTCGTTTTAGCTCTCACTATATTAGTACTAATGGAGAGAGCTCATGCAGAGATTCCGGTGTCCGTCTGTCTGTCTGTCCGTAAAAAGTGCGGCCTGGTCGTAGAAAAATAATAATTACATATACGTATTCAGCATAAAAAAACTGGTACAGGGAAAAATACGTTTTTGTCCCTAGCACTTCCGGTTTTTTAAATATTATCTGTAGGTTAATATGTAGTTTCCTTCAGGGACTTTTTTGGTTAACGACAGGACATCACATCCTTTTTCGTTTTGGCCATTTCGGTAGCCTTCATCAGAACCTGTCGTTAACCAAAAAAGAATTGCTTTTTAATCAAACAATTCTCCTCTACAGCTAGAAAACACCTGAAGGAAACTACATATTAACCTCCAGATAATCATATTAAAACAAGTGTCACATCAAAAATAGAAATAAACAATTTATCCAATGTTTTTTTTTTTTTTTATTTCATTTTCCGACGTTTCGGACGCAAGCCGCGTCCTTCCTCAGGACAATTGGTAGTCAATGTAACTGTTATTGTCCTGAGGAAGGACGCGACTTGATTGCGAAACGTCGGCAAATGAAATAAAAAAAAAAACATTGGATAAAGATTGAATAAATTTTTATTAGATTTCATTCCTGGCTGTCATCCTGCTCATATTTATCAATTATAGAGCCAGCCATCACCTCACTTTAAAGTAGGTGAGGATAAGGAGCCAATGGTGAAATAAAATGATGTTTATTTCTGGTTGTGATTACGTTGACGCACAGAATGGATTAAAGATCGTTTTATTTCACCAGCCATCGAGAAAATTTATTGAATTCGCTCCTTTTTATTTAGAACAAAAAAGATCTTGAGGAGATTTGTCTTTTTGTTTTTTTGCAGATAAAGACGAGTGAGTCGCATTTTTCGGTGACCCCCTGTGGACCAGCAGGCGATGGCAATGACCCTGGGGTGGTGACTACATCGGGGACCACGATGCATCCAAGTAAGACCAACGGGAGCATTATCACCATGACCCTCAAGAACAACCACTTGATCGTGGAGACCGAGGAACATGGCGTGAGTATCGCACTGGAGGGGGGCTAATTACATGCTAACCTAAATACCTGTATAAGCAATGGCGCCCCTCGATACCGACATAGGCGCCCTAGGGCAGGGGTCGGCAACCTGCGGCTCTATGGATGTGAGGTGTGACTCTTTAGTTAGGGTTAGGATTTTTCAACAAGATGGCGCACCTCCTCACCTGATCATAACCCTCTTTTGAGCAAGCGAGGCTTTAAATGAATGATTTTAAAGGAAATTTAAATACATTTTCGAGTATTTAGCATATCTTTATCATTTTTTTTTTTTTCGTTATCAGATATTTTGGAATAAAAAGAAAACTACCAAAGATAGATATAGAAAACAAGGGTGTACCCAGGATCAAATCACAGGGGGGCAGATCATGGTCGTCCAGATTGTGACATAGCTTTTTTTTATATTAAGGGGAAAAGCCTTCGAATGAAAGGCATAAAAACCCTCGAGTCCTAACGAGTCCCCATCGCCATCGCCCTATCTGATTTTGTTTCGTTTCAACACTTTATAAACATTTAATTGCCCACGGGTCTTGGAGTAGTTGGTAGCGTGCCTACCTCCTATACCAAACGTCGCCGGTTCGGACCCAGGCAGTCCGATGATTTTATTTAAGGCATTTGGATACCAAATGGCTTAAATAGAAATGCCTGGACCACAAATAATATATATTCATAACGGTTATCGTCAAAGTCTTAAATTGCCTGAGTTGCCGAAAAGACTGTGTGAATGTGAGTGTGAATGAGGTGTGTGGGAATGTTAAAAAAAAAAAAACATTTAATTTTTTTTTTCTTGCTTCTAGGGGCGGGGGCAGCTGCCCCCCTGCCCCTCGCTGGGTACGCCCATGATAAAAAACCTTATATCAACTGAAAGGTAAATAAATTTCAGGTCCCATGGCATAAAAAAAGTAGCATCTTCCATTTGAAAAAATCAAATTATTGAAATTTTCTTATTTTTGCCTATAAGTATAATTGGCAACTTTTCCACGCTATTACAACTTTGAAATAAAAAAAATTCGCATTCGTTGATTCTCACTAAATAAGATGGCCCACATCGCCAGGACATATGATACATAAATTTAAATGTATTGCCCTATTGACCAACTCCGGGACTTTTAACAATTTTGAAGGACTGAAGATGGGTAGATGAAATTCCCCAGAAAAGTCTCATTGAATTGTATTAAATCGGAGGCTTTTATTTTATGACTGCACCTGTTCCTTCTCCTGTCTATAAAAAAATGAGTTTTTTGGTCAAGCCTAATAACTATAATTATATATATATACTAGTCGCAAAGCCCGCTTTCGGCCCCTCCTAGCCGGGGGCTGCGCCCCCTTGCTCGCCTTCGGCGGGCAAGTTTATTGTCAATTTAGGAAATTTCTATTTATGGCTGCTGTCTCTAATTTTTTCAAGCCCATAATGAAGAAATTTGAATACTACGTTACTCCCTGGTTCATCTCTGAACTCAGTGGCGTAGTGAGCTTAACTCGCGTCCGGGGCACAATACCTTTATAGCGCCCCCCTCCCCCCATTCGAAAACCATATAATATTATATGTAAAATATACAAAATTAATTATATTACACTGGGATTTATTTAAAATTATTAATTTATTAAAATTTATTTATTATTATGAATATATTTTCCAGAAATCAATTATAGATAATAAAAATAAAAATTATCCAGCAATTTTTTGCTTTGCGAACCATTTGGGGCTCCTTTGTGAGTAGCGCCGGTTAATTATTCAGTAACTTAAGATTTTTTGTGAAACATAACCTTTACGGGACTCTCACAAACATACCCAGAAAATTTCATCATAATTGGTTCAGTCGTTTAGGAGAAGTTCAGTCACATACACACGTACAGAAGAATTATATTTATTATGATATTACATATGGTCATGATCACTTTTAGACTCAAATCTTAACAGATGGGGGTTCAACAACTCCCTCTCTCCTATGACACTGATTCAACGTTGAAAATAAAATGTCTATTGTTAAGGAACTTGTATTTAAATTGACTCTCTACCAAAATAAATTCTCTGATGTAGACTCCGGGCATCGGGCCCACAACTAAAACGACCAGGACTACATTCTCGGCAGCTGCAGCAGCAGGAGGAGCTGGGGTAGGCTCTGGCGGGCCAAATGACCAGCACGTGTTCGTAGTGGAAGTGCAACAGGTGTCAACACCTGTGGCCAATGCACCTGCAGGCGGCGGCAGCGGCAACAACACCAACAACAACAACCAGGGAGCCCCATCGCCTTCCACCAGCCAAGAACAAGCTCAGGTATCTTCTCGATTTATTATTTTATTATATTAATAAATAATCCACGGGGTGATTGAAATAAAAAAATATGGGGGAATAACTTCCCCGAGACTTTCTCTCGTATATTCTATTGGAATTACGTCTGGGTGTGTATGTGGACACGATTGCTTAAAAACCGAAGCAGCTAGATCGATGAAATTTGGTATATGCTCCTTACACTAAAATTGTAGATTTCTATCAACTTTTGGAGTAAATACTTCACCTGGAAGTAGTACTTTACCTAATAAGTTTTTTCAGAAATTTTGAAATTTTCAATTTCTTTGTCATATTATGATAAAATAATCAATTTTAAAAAGTTTTTATTCTTTGACATTTTTCCGAAAACTAAATAGTTTTTTAAATAATCACAGAAGAAAATGTGATTTTAAATGCTTTTATTTAACTTACTCTTTCAAGGTCACCAACTTTAAGTCTTTGTTTAGGACACTTCCCGAAGAGCTAGAGGAATGAAATTTAATATTTAAGGGTCATTTTTGATAACAACAATGATATGGCTATTTTGATCAAAATAGACTAAACTAATGGGGTACTTTATTTAAAACCCTATGCGAATTAATCTATTTTCAAAACACTTCCCGATAAGCTAGAGGCGTGAAGTTTGATATTTAAGGGTCCTTTTTTATGATAATGAATAATTTTTCATTTGGATCAAAATAGGTCAAACTAATGTGGTACTTTATCTGAAGCCTCGCGCAAATTAGTCTATATTCAAAAGATTTCCTGATAAGTTATGAATCTGAAATTTCATATTTACCGGTCATTTTTGATGACAATTATTATTTTGAAAGTTAATATAAAAAATCACACGAAAAAAGACTAAAAAACTTAAAATAAAAATAAAACAAAAAAAAGATTTAAAAAAAATGCTTTTATTTAAATTGAACTAAAAAGAGAGAAATAATTTAATTGTTCTTGTTAAAATTTTTTAATATTTATAACTTAAAATAAAAGCGAGGGGCGCTTCAAAGGCCGCCGCTACCGAGGCTCGCGCCCCACGCTTTTATTTTAAGTCATAAATATTAAAAAATTTTAACAAGAACAATTAAATTATTTCTCTCTTTTTAGTTCAATTTAAATAAAAGCATTTTTTTTAAATCTTTTTTTTGTTTTATTTTTTTTCGTAAATTTTGGAAAGAAAAATCAAAACAAAATCATACAGGTGTCATTAAAAAACATGTAAATATGAACAAATTCATTTGTGAAAGAAAAAAATATACAAAATGTATCACACCTCATGATTTTTTGTTAAAAGGAGTAGAATAAAAAGAAAAATAACAAATATATCTACTTCTTTTATCAATAAGATGTCGTATATTTTACTATAAGAATAAAACAGAAGAGGGTTACAAAAAAAAGCCCCTTAACAGAAACTCCACTAACTACCCATAGATGAAGCACTCGACCCTTAGGGGATTATTTTTAATTCCGATTTTTGCCTTCTTGAGTAATTAGGAACGTCTTTGATCTTATTCATAGAGCTGATCTCATTTTTCTATCGATACATGGGATACGTAAGCGCTAAGAAAAATTTCAATCACCCCGAGAAATAATATTCTTGTTTAATTTTATATTGTGTTAGAAAGTAGATTTTTTTGTTTTGTTTTGTTTTGTTTTGTAGGGTGTCTATCGATATAAATATTTTGGCTGAAGGGGCTCTCTCTCTCTCTTTATTTCTCTCACTCTCACTCTCTCATTCATTCACTCGTCAGTCACACGACATGTCCATGTAAATATCATCAGAATTATATTTAATTCCCTAAGATGGCTGTTGTTTTTGTTGTTGTTCCCTTTTGTGTTATTATAAAAGTGAGCACGTAACGTAGTACGAGTACACCTCAAGGATTCCAAAATGGAAGTTTACATTTTCCAACTCAATATGTATTTATTTAGAATATAATAATAATAAATATAGAGAGGTACAAAGTGATATCTATCTTGCCCTAGTCGAATGAGATCTCACTTTTGTTGATATCTACACTCACATGGCTCTATTAATTCATTAAAATAAATATTAAGCTTATATACTTATAGATATGATGTTGATAAGAGAAGAGGCTGTTCAACGATTAGAATGATAGACAGGAAAAGAGGATGTCAGCCAAAAGAAGAGCCTCTATCGAAAAAAAACCTCCACTTACAAGGAGTCCCCACGGGTTGTGGGTCACCGATTTTTTTCAAACTCATAGGATTTGAAGATTAGTATCTGGACATCAATTTCCTAAAGCAGTACGATGCACTACTCAAGAACACTCAAGATAATAGACTTTGAAGACGATCAAGATTTCCGAGTTCTATAAGTTTGGATAATTTTCTTTATATATCAACAGTGTCTGGTAGCCGTGAGAGTAAGCGCAACAGTCTACAAAACAAGGAGTCGCTAGTTCGATGCTTGTTCGGGACATTTTTTTTTTTATTTCAATTCTCTATCCGTATATACAGTATCTCTCATATTAACATTTTATAAAATTTATTGAAATTAAATTAACAAATATTTTTTTCAATATAAATTAACATCTTTTATTTTTAATTACCACTCGTTAGACACTGAAAATACGAATATTTATAATAAATTGAAATTTGGTATAAAAATTAAAAACATCTTATTGTTAAATAAGACGATTCGTTGCATATATTGTCATATATCTTTTTTTTTAACACTCACAGTTTTTTCCACTCACACACACATGCACACAGTCTTTTCGGCAACTTAGGCCATATAAGACTTTAGTCGATAAAACAACACGGCGGTGAAAACTGTAGTTTTTAGTAGTATAGTTTTTAATTTTTATACCAAATTTCAATTTAATATAAATATTCGTATTTTCAGTTTGTAACGAGTGGTAATTATAAATAAAAGATGTTAATTTATTTTGAAAAAATATTTGTTAATTTAATTTCAATTTTATAATATAGTTAATATGAGAGATACTGTATATGCGGATAGAGAATTGAAATTTAAAAAAAAAAATGTCCCGAACAAGCATCGAACCAGCGACTCCTTGTTTAATAGACTATTGCGCTTACTCTCACGGCCACCAGGCACTGTTTACATATAAATAAAATTATTCAAACTTAAACAACTCGGAAATCTTGATCGTCTTCAAAGTCGATTTTCTTGAGTGTTCTTGAGTAGTGCATCGTACTGCTTTGGGAAATTGATGTCCAGATACTAATCTTCAAATCCTATGAGTTTGAAAAAAATCGGTGACCCACAACCCGTGGGGACTCCTTGTTAGAAGATGTTTCGGGTTTAATTATATAAATCCATCATCAGTTCTTAAGAGCTGAAAAGAGCTTAGATAACAAGTGTAATACAACAACATAAAATATTTCTTAAATTATAAAAAAACATCGGATTTTACATTATTGGCACACTCAAGGTGTACACCAATGAGACGCAGATAGAGTTGTTAAATATAAACATATACAAAATTATATAAAAATACAATATTTGCATATCCGATGTCAGATGCTCTTCAGTTAACACGGCCAAGTCTCAAATGTATATAAAATTTTTTATTATCAAATACAATTCTTATACGATAAATACTGGGGGAACCAACGAACTCTGAGACAATTGACCCATAATACATCTTAATAAAAATCTGGTGTGACTGGCGCACAGCACACAACTTTCTCTTACCTTCGGTAATCGAAAGTTGTGTTCTGTGCTTGTCACACCAGATTTTTTGTGTCGACATATATTTAGTTCCCGACAGTACGGAACATATGAATTCAGATGTAAAATTTATAAGTATGGGAAAATATTTATATTTTGTTACCATGGCAACCATTTCTCCTATCCTTCCCTATGAAATACAAGAGTAAAGTGGTCTTCAGAAGATTTCAATCGCAAAATGAGAATATACATTTTAAAGAGCATCTAAAAAATAATTGATTTTTGAATTTTAAAAAAAATCGTTGGAGCAAATTTTGAGAAAATCGAAAAAAACTGAAAAAGTACATCAGTAAAGTACTAGTACTCTTTGGCCGATTTTGATTAAAAGCTTATTTTTCCGGTCCAGGAGGGTGTTTAACTTAAATATAAAATTTCAGCCTCATAGCTCAATTCCTTCATGCTTAAAATTGAACACAGACACCCCACCCACCCACCCACAGACAGACCATGTCGCGAAAACCACTTTTTTGGATTCAGGGGACCTCAAAACGTGAAGATCCATCAAAATCTCGACATCGAATTTTTGACATGAATCCAATACTTTCTCTCTATATATATATTACATATATACATAGGTAAGAGAAAGTAAAAACGAAATCTCACACAAGCGTGCAATTGACCTCTTCGAAAATATATTATTTATTTGCAAATGATAATTTTATAAATTAATTTATAACATATTTTCAAATTACAAATAATGTAATAAACAATTTTTTTGGAAGTGTTGTATTACACTTGTTATCTATGCTCTTTTCAGCTCTTAAGAACTGATGATGAATTTATTTAATTAAACCCGAAACGTCTTCTGAGTGGAGATTTTTATTCGATAGAGGCTCCTTTTTGGCTGACATCCTCTCTTCCTGTCTATCATTCTAATTTATAGATATGAGTAGGATGGTAGCCAGGATTTCTTTCCTGGCTGCCAACCTACTCATATCTGTTAATAGTTCAGCCATCATGTCAAAATTATATATTATATTTATGTTATAGGTTTGTAAGAACGTAGAGATCCACTTCGTCCGTTAAACCTTCCGTTAAGTTGCACGCACGTTCTATAAAGTCGTTGGTTCATTAAAATAGTCTTCAAAGATTAAAATTCCAACCTTTACACCAATGTTTTCCAAACTGTGAGGCGCGCCTCCCTAGGGAGGCGTGAGTATTAGCCACAGTGAGCAATTTTCCAAATTTTTTTCAAAAAGTTTTATAAATAAATAATAAATAAAATAAATATTTTTGTCAAGTATGAATGGAAAGTGGTGTAGTAATACATATTTATAAATGACATTTTTAATATTTGTGAGGTTTTTGGATTTAAATCTAAATTATTTAAAAACCTGTGAATCAGAATTCGAATTCGATATATTTCTTTTTTTTTTGCCTTTGTATTAGATTAATATAATAAATTTTTTACAGGCTGGCGGCCTAGGATAAGGGTAGATCACCCGGCGCGAAGGCGTTGATATCCTGGTTCTACCCCAGGGGGCACGGTAACATAAGTTTGGAAACCACTGTTATAACATAACCTCAGTTTGTCCGATAAATTAATAACATCGCTTGATACGTTTTGAAAATTAAAGGAATCCGAATTAAATTAATTCATTATTATCCTTAGTTGTCTCTCATGATGATGATGATAGACATTAAATCATTTGCCGGCTATGATGTTCCAGTCGTTTTGTAATTTACAATTTCTTTTTAAAGGAGGCTTAAAATTTAAAGACCCAGTACATTTAAATCATCGAAAATTAAAGAAACTTTAGCTATATATAGAACGCTGTTTTCTTGCAATCCCCCGTATATTTGCCCAACGGGAGAGCCTGTGGAATAGGCAACCATCGAGACAACTTAGCGTTGCTGGTTGTCGATGCCCAAGGCGCTAAGTTTAAATTTAATAGACATGATACGTAATATTGAATAACTAACTCTCTCTCTCACTTTATATATTCGTAGCCTTTTCTTTACGCTCCATGATGTAGAATTGTGTGATTTTTATGTGTCTTAAAAAAAATGTGCGTGTTTATGTTTTGCTTTTTGTCTCAATGTTTTTGTAATTTTGACATAAGGATGTTTTATGTAATCTTAATTATGCCCCGTGTCGGGTTCCAATTGCACAGTGTATAGTGTGTCTATTCGCTTCTGTGTGCTTGCAATTGAAATCAATATATTTCAAGTTATTTTTGGTTAGGTTAGCACCACCCTCAAATTTAAAAAATTTAATCGAAGGAGAATAAAAAGAGAGAGCAGGTAATTATATTTTCTTTTATGATTCCCTCAGTGCTGACGTTTCGGTCCTGTATAGGGCCATCCTCAGAGCATTAGGGCTACGTTATATGTAATGATGAAGCAAGAGGGTTGATAGAGAGATGGAAGTTGAGGAAAGGACAGAATCGGATCATATGCCTATAAGGCTAGTCTTGAACAGCGAAAAAAGAGAGGAGAGAAGAGAGCTCTATGAGGGGGAAGGAAGAAAGTTTTTATTGGGACCAAAACAAAAAATTAAAGTATTCCAAAAGGATTATAACCAGATATGGAAAAATAAACTGGCAAGATGTGAAAGAGGGCCAAAAAATAGAAGTAATAAATCATTTATTAAAAGACACTGCAAAGGAAATAGGGATGGTAAATAAGAAAGGCAAAAGAGAAATAAAAGATTATAGATACAACAAAATAAAAAGAGAAATGAAGAAATACTTAAGATCATATAAAAGGAACAATGACAAGAAGGATGGAGAAAAGTATATAAGAAAAAGAAGACAATTGAAACAAAGAAAGAGAGAGATCGAAACCAGGCTCAGAGAAAAAAAAATGGAAACAGATAGAAGAGTGCAAAAACGAAACAGAATTCTGGAAAAGGATCAAATGTTTCAAAAAAAAAAGAGAAAAGGTAGGAAAACACATAGAAGAGGAAAAGTGGCTGCACCATTTCAAGACGCTTTTGGATGGTGAGGAAACACAACAAACAAATCAAGAAAACAGAGACATAGACCTAGAGGAAGAGAGAGAAGAAGAAGAAAACGAAGAAATCAACCAGGATTTTCAAATGGAAGAACTGGACAAGCAGATTAGGAAATTGAAAAAACAAAAGACGCCAGGACCGGACAAGGTAATAAATGAATTTTACAAAGAGGCCCCGAAACAAATCAAAGAAAAATTGCTAGAAGGCATAAATGAGATATGGAGATCAGAAAAAATAATAGAAAGTTGGAAAGATGGAGTGATATGCCCAATATACAAATCAGGAGAGAGAAATGATGTGAGGAACTATCGAGGAATCTCACTGCTAAATGCCTCCTACAAAATAATGGCCGGATTGATAAACGAAAGACTGAAAAATTGGCTAGAAAAACACAAAAAACTAAAAGAAAGTCAATATGGATTCAGAGGCGGTTATGGAACACAAGATGCCATCTTCGTAATGGACACCATAATAGGAGAAAAAACAAAAACAAGAAGAGGAAAAATACTGGTACTGTTCCTGGATCTAAAGGCAGCATTTGATAAAATAGACAGAGGACACCTGTTCAGAAAGATGAAGGATATGGGTCTGAACGGAAGAATATTGGAAACAATAAAGAAAATATATGAAGAAACAAGGAATATGATTGCGCAAGATAGCGAAGAAGGACAAAATAAACAGAAGAAACTCTTCTGGACAAAAAAAGGTCTGAAACAAGGATGTCCAATGAGCCCGACGCTCTTCAACATTTACATTAATGACCTCGAGGAGAGTTGGGAGAAAAGAAATATAGGAGGAACAGTAATTGGAAAAAAGAAAATCTTTTGCATCAAATTCGCGGATGATGTGGCTGTATGCGCAGACTCGGAAGAAGATATGAGAGAAATGCTAAAAGGATTAGAAAAGTACTGCCGGCGAAACTCCTTAGAGGTCAATACAGAAAAAACAAAAATAGTAAAATTTAGAAGAGGAGGAAGAAGAGGGAATGGCACAAAATGGGAATATGAAGGAAAGAAGATAGAAGAGGTAGAGAAGATTAAATATCTAGGCTGCTTATTCACAGCAAGAAACTCCAAAAAAGAACACCTGAAACAACAATGCATTAAAGCAAAAAAAGTGATAGCAAATGTTTGGGGATTGATGAAGAGAGGCGGAATAAGAGACATCAGTCGAAAAATCAGGTTATTTGACACAATGATCCAATCAATATTAATGTATGGTGTAGAATTATGGGGATGGAAAGAGAGAGAAGAGATAGAACGAATACATGGCCAATATATGAAGATGATACTAGGCGTATTAAGATGTACTCCCGATTACATCTGGCGAAGAGAGATGGGAAGGGTAAAAATGAAAACATTGGCATCAAAAAGAATGTTAAAGTACATAATGAAGATAGGGAAAATGCACCAAGAAAGATGGCCAAGAATATGCTTCGAAGAACACCTAAGAAACCTGAGAAATGAGAATGCTGCAGAATGGGGAGCGCTGATGGCAAGGAAGTTCGAGAGTTTGGGACAGAATTGGCGCGTGCTGGAAGAGGCCGACAGAAACACAATACAGTCAACCTTCGAGAGGATGCTGAAAACAGAAATGGAACAAACCATACAGGCAGACTGGAGCAAAATAGAAAAATCAACATTCTGCCACTAC